>JARFNZ010136773.1:0-10797 GCA_031763405.1 Balanus nubilus
AGGGACAGACAGGTCAGGTCGGGTCCTGAAGGGACAGACAGGTCAGGTCGGGTCCTGAAGGGACAGACAGGTCAGGTTGGGGTCGGGGCGGTGCGACTGGAGAGCAGTACAACTCAGTGCACTGAAAACAACAGTGTTGTTACGATCACAAAATCAGCACGAATTTCCCAGTGCACTATTTCGCTGACATTATATCATACTCATCCATAATTTATGTCAAACTCGTTTAAATCATTTCTCCTGTATCAGACTCCCACTGCCATCAGTCTCTTCGTAACATGCCACCTGAAACCACAACACAATGTTTCCATCCCTAATGTAATCCTCCTAAGACCGCATGCGGTCCACAAAACGGACTTTTTACTGTTACACGTTTCTACCGCCTGTAAAATGTTCCACGTCCGGGAGTGAGCAGGTGTTATACCGCCCGGCCACGCGGCAAGGTGTATGTCGGTGTGTAACTGTCATGGTTTGGCAGCTTATACGTGGTATATCCATATATGTGAGTGGTATCCGTTAATGTTACACTACGGAACAATGTCAATTGCGATGAGGGTGTGGGGCAGGAGTCACTGGGCATGCTCTAGGCAGAACATTTCCGAACAATTGAGTGATCAGAATGTGCTCATGCAACACGACATATGGGGGTGAAGAGGGGGGGGGGGGGGAGATCAATCGAGACTGTGGTTATGCACCTTTTTAAGATGGATTGTAGGTATTGTGTAAGATCGACCTGTTCTAGAGTTTTGAGGAAACTTCATGCCATATGCACTGTCTAGACATTGTTATCGAAATAAGTTAGATGTGACACAGCTAAAGAAAATAATACAAAACACACAAAAAAAATCGTTTTGACAGCATCTACGTACAAAGGCCTATCGTAAGCCTGGGGCTTGCTGCGTAAGCGTTTCGCTATTACAAAAGTAGCCCGTACAACACTAATACCTGATGTCATTTGTAAACCTCTGCTTTACACAAGACAAACGTCTCATCCAAACCTGGATTGCGGTTTACGTTTTACCATCTAGCTGACAAGGTTTAAATTCCTCAGACAGATGAAGAAGTTGCGATCACATCCGGGAGGGAACATGCGCTTGTGTTGTGTTCGAGAGCGACTTAGCCATTTAGCCGGGCGAGTGATGTCGGTTTTTATGCGATAGCCGCGGCGCGTCCTGACCGCTAGGTCCGGGTGGGGTCTGAAGATGCGACAGTTGGGCCCGAATCGCTGCTGACGACAGCAGGTGCAGTTGCTGTCGCCGGTGTAGGCGCCGCAATCCGGGAAACCCGGGCGCACCTTGCTCCGGGACACAGTCTGCAGTAGCAGGGTGCGGGGCGGCGACCAGCTACCAGCATGGTTAGCAGCGCAGTCAGACAGGAGAGGGTTCGGCTAGAGACCCACACATCGGGCGGTTAGATCTGATGGCTTCAATTGGGCCAGATGATTACATAATTGCCAGTTAGCTGTGGGGCTTTGCTGAACTAGCGACCCAGCTCCGGGTGGTTGGTAGCCAGGTCCATGTAGATGGGCATGACTGGCCACTCACATACTCACAGTTACAGTTAGTGTTGAACAAGCGACTCACATAGTTGGCACTGAGGTCCGGGTGGTTGGGCTGGATGCCGTCGTCCAGGATGGACACCACCACTCCCTTGCCGGAGTAGCCCTGCTGCCAGGCCGGCAGGACGTTCATGTCGTTCCCGTCCTTGGCACCGCCGTTCTGCCGAGAAAATCACCAACTTGTCACACATCCGTGTCAGCTGGTTCAGTGCGTCACGAGTACAGGCAAACCGGTTTGACGTATTGCAATAGCGATCGAAATCCCGAAGTCCTGATGAACACGAATCTAGAAGGGTGAGACAGTCGTTAGGAGCATTGTGAAAGGCCGAAACAGCCTTCAACGCGCATGGTTAGACAGCGACTTCGCCTTGCAAAATGGCCTGTGGATACGATCAGTAAATTCACACAGTCATTATGAGATGTTTAGTGAGGCGGTTGCTGCAATGTGGGTGGTGAAACGCTCCTGAGGTTCCTGCACTTGTAGCTCACATCAACACTCCAACGTACTGATGCACAGTCACACGTACACACAGACACGGACACAAACATGGCTGTGGGCCCTCGCTACCGAGACAAGTCAGATCAATCGTGATCGCGAGAAGCTATGATCAATTACATAATTAGTTTCGCGGAGTTTGACTTCCATTCTTATAACGTTCAGGCGATTATGTGCGATGTGTGTATATGACGCATGTGATTTTCAAAGTAACCAAATATACTCAAGGGAGTTGATGAAATTGGTTGAACGCTTCTGCCTCTGACAGAGGAGGCCCGTTAATAATAACAAAGGTCTCAGATTGACGCAGACGAGCGTCACACTCTGCTGACGGAGAGGCCGTATGTCTGCGTGTGTTTATAGACTCTTACATACACCAGATCCTACTTGGCCCAGCCACTCTGGTAGAGCTAATTGAATTGACGTGTCCCACTTTTTATAGACGCGTTCGAAGTTTTTGACGAAATGGATCAGCTCCCATCAACTATCAACGCTATGCCTGCTTCAGTTTACGTATTGAATAGAGGCAAGAAAGCCCTGATTTTAGCTCGAAATGTTAGTTTCTGTTTAGGTATCATTATGACACTACTCGTGACACTGGAGATATATGTCACCACCCTCACCGCCCACGAGACCTTCCCCTTCCCTCTGACGGTCGAGGTCGACCCTGTAGATCAATGTCGGGCCTGTGTCGCTCGTCACTTTCCCTTCCAGGCCGGGTCGCGGCTCGCTGGCCTGGCGACTGCTGGGTCGTGACTTTTCGCAAGGCTTCGCTCGACGCCGCGCTGCAAGGCTGCGTGGGCAGGGGCGGATCCAGGACATGGCGCCGGGAGGCACGACAGCGAACTTTGGAAGATGAAGACACGGATTATCTTCCATGTAATTTTTTTGTAAATAATTTCAAAGACTTTAAGCAAAGACGCAGTGAAGGCCGTGAGATATCCGTCAAACTAAAAAATATGTTGAACGTCTAATTACTCCCACAAAAGAAGTCGAAACAGGCGATGCTAGCCGTGCCTGGAGCCGCCATTGGCTTCACTCTCTACTACGTCACGGAGTCATGAGGCGTTGGCTGTCGGCAGCCACTCTGATGGGGCAGGAGCTCGGGTTTCCCCAGTGAGTTGACGATTAGTCTACTCTAACGACGTGCATCGGGTTCGCCTGACGGAACCATAACCGAGGCTGGGGCCGGAGACGGAGCCGGGGACGGAGCCGGAGCCAGAACCGGAGCCAGAGCCAGAGTCAGAGCCAGAGCCGGAGCCGGAGCCGGAGCCAGAGCCAGAGCCAGAGCCAGAGCCGGAGCCGGAGCCAGAGCCGGAACCGCAGCCGGAACCGCAGCCGGAGCCGGAGCCGGAGCCGGAGCCCCGGAGCCGGAGCCGGAGCCCCGGAGCTGGAGCCGGAGCCGGAGAGCCGGAGCCGGAGCCCCGGAGCCGGAGCCGGAGCCGGAGCCGGAGCCGGAGCCGGAGCCGGAGCCGGAGCCGGAAGGGAGTCATAGCTGTGACTGGTCCATAAGGTGTGACCTCGCGCGTGAGAAGTCAACTCATGCATGGAAGAGCGAGTAGCCTGATTGTACACAGATACAATTGCCTCTGTATTGTAATTGAGACTGTGGCGTGGTTCCCCAGCAGACAAATGTCTCCATGTAAGGCAGGAATTTCTAGGGAATTGTGCCGTGTGGGAGGAATGAACAGGTGGATTGCGCTGTATAGGATGGAGGGCCGGCAAAAGCGGTCTTTCCGGACTAGCTGGCCTTCTGGGGAAAGCCCCCTCTCTCTTTTTTTCTAGCAGTCGGACATATTGGCGGATATGTGGATTCAAATGGTTTATAAATGTGCATAATTTCGAAACCTTTTGCTTAAATGGGTTTCCGGGATCAGAATGTTTTGCTAAGCAGAGCGTGGGCTCTGTCTCTGATTTCACCATTCTGTACTACATCAAAGAAGATAATATTTTCTGAAAATTACTTCAGAAAATTACAAGATATTCATGAATGCTGTAAAAGGTGAACTTTACTTAACAAAGCTGATTTTACCGGACATTGTACTTTCTGATGCCTACAGAAGGGACGGTAGCGAAGATTGGTACTTCTTTAGTGGCGCGCTGTATCGAAAGATTCGCCCATTAAATTTAAACAAATTGCCGCTGTGGTTTGAGATGGTCTCGCAAAGTAGCATCACCAACCAGACAGTGTACGACATGAACTCAGGGCGACATGTGCTTGGAAGTTTAGTGCAGTGATCTCGATTGGCATCTCACGTGAAGTAAAGCGAAACACAGAAGCTAGCGCTTACCACCACTGCCCTATTTTTATTTTATTTGTTATTTTATAAATTTATACCGAACCATTTAAATGCAAGGATTTGCGAGGTCGGAACCTGCGCTAAGCAGGGCTTGTTGCTCAGGTCCTGACCTATACCGTCCGATTGGAAAATTCCGGGTAATGGGCAGAATTTAGTCCGAACGTTTTACATGCCCAACATAGTCGGACTCAGCCCGCTCCGCTCACTGACTTCATCTGATACTGACTGCGGCCACTGCCAACGACCGCAGGCCATTCTCGTCAGGAGCAAATAGCGAGCGCCGAAGCGACTCGAACCTATCTTTGGACGCTTACAATCGCGTTTTTTTATTAACGCGCTTTTAAAAACGAACATTTTGTTTAGCCTCTATGTATGTGTGTATGTGTGTGTGTATATATTTTATATACATTCGATCTCGTTGCGTGCTGTGCCGAGTATTTTTGAACATGTTCCTTTTTAACTTTGACCCGACACTCGGAAGAGCCATTTTAGATGGAGAGTGTTTTAATTGATTAATACAATACAGCACAGCGTAATGCAACCCGGGCTCTCACTACCGGGAAGTCCAGCGCTCTCCCTACCGAGCTACAGGGGCGGGCAGTCGAACTATCGAGCCGCTTGTGCCGTCGTCACTCACCAGGTACCACTGCTCCTTGAAGAGCGGGTCCTTCCAGTAGGACTGAGTCCGGGGCCGCGGCGGACTGCTCTCCCCGCCGTGGAACTCGGAGCCGAAGCCGGGCCCGAACGAATACGGGAAGCCGTTCTGGAACAAGCTACTGGGAAGAAAGCCGGCGCCATCGCGCTTCTTCCGCTTTTTGTAATACTGCTGGTCGGCCCAGATAATCTGTAAACACAGGACGGTGTTTGAGTATGGGGTTGGGTTTATCAGTGAAAATTAGTTTTACGAGACGGAGCCATCTAATTGCATTGTGCATGGTCAGCACTTGACGCATAGTCACGTATTGGAATTTAAATCGTCCTCATACCTACTCGTAACGCATAATTTGGGACGACATTTTAATCGATGTTTCGGTATTTAAAAGCAAACAAAACTCGAAATCATTTGATATAATTCAGCTTAGTACGGTATCGCTTAATAATATCAAATGGCAATGGACCATTTGTGCCCTGAAGAGGAATGAACCAGCGTCCGATGTCAGCTAGCTGGTAGCACGTTCATTGTGATGCTAGGATAAATTGTGGTTGGTTGGTTACACTTACACACTATGCAGTACGTGTACGCGACTGCGGAGGCCATGTGTGAAACAGTTCGTGACAACGTAGCAGAAATCACAACACGCGAATGTTTACAGCAAATACCGTTGTTTCCAAGAAACGAACATTCAGCTGTCAGTGCGGTACCGCTTGGTTACTCGACGAATCTATGAGCAGGTGTGCCTTGATAGATGACCTAGTAAACAGGATATTACACAACTTTCCTGCGGTTCACATGCAGCCTTGAACTGTTATTATCTCTGGTCTCTAGACCGATGCCTGGTTATCGTAACATTCGGTTGCAAAGTATACATGGCATGTGTATATTGGGGTGATATCAGACTTGTAAATGATTCAATTAGTAAATCATTGATTTAACCCGGGCCCGGGGGAGGGAAATCTGCCCCGCTTCCCGGATTTTCACAATAACATCGATGCAAAACTTTTAGTACCCTTATTTTTTAGTACCTTTAGTACCCATCGATCTCACGTCTTTCTGGAAAATTTTGAAAATAAATAGTTCAGAAGTTTGTGAGAAAATCGCGTTTTAGAGACATCATGTCACGCCATTTTCGGTTCAAAATCGGCGAATGTTTGACCGTTGACAAAACTCCGAATTTGAAGCAAATCGCTAACAAAAGCCGTCAAAAGAGCGGAAATAACATTTTCTTCCTAATTGCCATCTCGGATCTTTAAAACTCATGATTTTTTGCTCCAAAATAAAACAGTTTTTTTAATGGCCACAAACCCCATAATTTTAAAGTTGTTAAAAACCGGAATATATGTGAAAGTACTACCTATGAACAACCGTGATGCCAAATTCCACATCGATATATCTTTTTTGACCCGTGAACGACTCCAATAAGAATACAATCTGATGTTGTAATTTTTAATTGCTTTTTTGGCATTTCTAAACCACGTCCCAAAAATGACACCGATGGATTTATGGGACGAAATGGCTCCAGAAGCGTGTGTTCTATTACAAATTATGCACTTAAATATTTGACCTTTTTAGCCTAGCCTTGACCTAAACTCCACTTATAATGAGATCCAATGACAAAATGATCATGCCCAGCGGGGTGCGGGATATTAGGGATGCCAGCATAACCGCAAGGATTTGATTCTAATTCACATCACAATTCAGCACCAAGTGAATAAAATCAACGGTAATTTGCATGTATCGCAATGATTCAACCCTGACCCTTATTCTGCTTCTGATTCATGTGCAATTCATGATAAACTGCTATAATATGTATAAATGATGACGATGTGATTTCCCTTTCTTTATTATGTCCGAAAACTGTTTGGTTATGTTTTATCCACTACACTTAAAAGTATATGAATATATTAAAGATAAGAA
The DNA here is from genome assembly GCA_031763405.1 of Balanus nubilus. NCBI lineage: Eukaryota > Metazoa > Arthropoda > Thecostraca > Balanomorpha > Balanidae > Balanus > Balanus nubilus. The sequence goes on from JARFNZ010136773.1 coordinate 6,930, forward strand.
TTGAATCAATTTTAATCGATCAATTTGAGATTCTACCAAAGTGCAATAAATCGTTCCATGATTCACGTTGACTTTTTCGAAAGATGAACTGATCCACACGTAATTCTTAAAAAAAATGAAGTGATCTTGAATAGCGAATCGGTTCACCGTGAATTAGTTAGAAGTCTAGGTGTTATGTTATCTTTTCTATAGTAGATGAGGCATTTACTTAACATCAAGTAGAATAGCAAATATGTTTCTCATGTCCGAAACGTAGCAAAAGCAATGAGTTTTACCCATTACTAGTAAATGTTCAATCAGTCACGCCACGCATCTTTGAACATTTAATTACATCGTCAAATGAAATTGAACTGCACATACTACATAAACACGTGGCTAAACATGCAAGCAACAAACTGTCTTGCAAGTTTATGGTGATCGCTTGTGTTATTGTATGCGAAACACGTTACTACTTACGTCTTCTGAATTCCTGAGTTTCTTAACTTGATGATGAGAATGCTCTGTTGAACGTTTATGAATTCCATGACATTCTAGTAGATAATGATCTTCTAAATCCCCTATCTGAAAGAACACATTCATACAGGTCAGGAACAAGAGTAATCCAATCAACGACCGACACGACCATGATGCTTCCAGTGCACTGCACTAAAGAGCATCACCCACAGGTCGAACCAAGCGGCCGTAACCTTGTGCTCCAAAGATGTGTATCAAACTGCCCTGGATCCCTCTTGGGAGCAAGGTCACACCCTATGAACAGCTCAACACAAAACCAGTTATTCAGCTCGGCGGAGCCCTGGAGAGACCTGGCTGACCTTGACCGCGACGGCGTTAACATTGACCCGGCCAGCTCCGCTCAATCAATGTCAGATTGCCGAGCCGTCACGCGGCGGGGAGTTCGACCCGGCTCAATTTCACTCTCCCCAAGACGGCTGTGCTGTTATAGAAACAGTTCTAAACGTGGCGGAATGACAAACACTCGGCGGTACGACTGAAAGGAATTGTTTTCCGCTGTTGTTGGACGGACGGCTCTGCCAGCGTGGCCAACGCGATGCTTGCCGTGTCAAGGCGACAGTCTCCTTTGTCGAGTGCGTTTTACATCACAGAGAGCCGGCACAACCAGCATAGGTCCCCCATAAACATTGACACCCCCCCCCCCCCCACACACACACATAGAAACACCAAGTAATGCTGCCATGAAACCGCGAAACAATACCGGTGTCGGATGCATGGTTTTTCGTCGGCCAAGTCCTACAGCCACCTCGGCCAGCCACTCTGGTCACCCTGTACGGTCCAACAAGGGCGGCTGGCGGCCAGTCGACCCTGACAGTCGTGGACGTCACTCCCACAGGTCTGACGTCACCCCCTGACGTCACATGTCTCACCGTGTCGATGACGGAGCAGTGGTGCTGCTCGGCGGCCCGCTCGGCGCTCTCCCGACCGCCGGTCACCTCCACGGCGAAGTGGTTGGTGTAGTGCGGCTTGTCTGACGGTGTCGGCTCGCCGCCAGCGGCTGAACACAGACAGAGAGCGGCGCCCACGGCCGCCACAGCCAACCGCCAGCCGCCCACCATCGTATCTGCCGACGGAGGTAACGTACCAGCGTGAGATTCGTGTTACAAAACATTGTATCTGCCAAGAGAGGAAATCATGTTATTGTAAGATTCGTGTTCTCGACGTCGGTCGTTGCTGTATCTGTCTCGAGAGAAAACCAAAGTTCGTGAGATTCATGTTCGAAACGTCGGTAACTATTGCATCTGCAAGACTTAAGAGAATTAGACAAGTGTAGCTGTCAAAATGCTGATCTGTCATGATCGTATCTGTCAAAATAAAATCGTACAAGCGTGGCATTTATTTCAGAACGTTGGCCAAAGATGGATCGACCGTTAATTTATATCCATCAAGCAAATCATAGGCGTAGGAACAGGGGGGGGGGGCAGTCTTTACTTTGTCTTTGAAGACAAAACTTAAGGCGGCAAACGATTCACCAAGGCGAGAGGAGCCTATATCTGCAAATAAATTTATCGTTGGGGGGTTAGATTTCCCACAAAGTGGGATCAAAGTTTCACTGCCTCCCCCCCACACACACTTTTCGTGATATTCCTACGCCTATGAAGGAGTTTGGTCGTGTTGTGATGATCTAACATGAAGTTCTTTAGACATTGTCATGTGGTTATGAGGAAATTTCGTCAAAACGTATGTTTCAAAACAAAGTGCCTTAAAGTTGTCGGTACACATTGTTTAAGGACAAGCGGCATGGGGTTTGTCTTGCCATACGATGTGCACTGTGCAGTCTGTGTGCAAAAAGTCGTAAATGTAGCACGCGCCGTTAAAAAACACGGGACACAAATATCATGGTTCCTTATTCTGGACCACCCTGTAGGTAGCAGCTACATCAGTCAAGCCAAACGTGATCATAGAACATACCCATGCCAGAGTATTGCTGATTTGCTGCCGCTGTTCAAACTTTAAAGCACGGTCCTGGAATACTCGTCAAAGTTCAAAATGGTGAGCGGAATCGCTTGCCTTGCTTTGCCAGTTTATAGCATAAGTTGATGGCAGCGTAGTTTTCCCATTTTAGCCTCCAATATTTAACCAGTCTACTAGGCAACGAAGTAATCGACCAGTTAAGACGCAATTTGCGTGCCATTTGCCTCAAACTGAGTTTTTTGTTATGCCACAAATGCAAGTAAAAATTGCACACATTGGAGGTGAAATGGTCCACAATTTCGAGTTGCCATGGAATTCCGTAAATTAGCCTCAACAATCCTGAAAATACTACACAATAATAAATATGCTACGTGAGCCTTTTTGCCACACGGAAAATAGCCACCCAAAAACTAAGCGGGTGGGGGCCGAAGCCCCCCCCCCCCCCGGTAGTGCGCGAATTAATGCTGCTCGGCATACCAAGATATCATATATACATGTATTTGATCGGAATTTTTTGCCCAGTTGACAAGTTTCTACTAAAGTGAACATACGTAAAACATGTGAATTGTGTGGATATTCCCTTATCGCTGGGAACGCGACCACTATCTCCACGCATACGACACTGACAGGCACAGATTACGATGTGACTCACGCGTCCTCCCTACAGCTGTGCTTTCACAAGTGTCCCCACCACAGACAATTCATCAGTCGCACTAAGGCAGCCCTTTTTTATGCTGAGGGAAGTGGTGTGGCCATGCTGGGCCTGTTTACACGGGAATCTTGGCGAAGCGCTTACGCGGATCATCGGCATATGTGTTGTTAAGAGACAGCGTAATTTGATCCGGAATGTCGAGCATGTGTTATCGTGATCAATGATAAGCTGTCCCCGCTGTAGGAGCAAGGGCGGGAGTGTGTGTGTGTGGGGGGGGGGGGGAGGGGGTTGAGAGAGCTTCCATCTCACAAGAAAAGCTTTTTACTCAAATAGTCCGAAATACACAAGAAAATCCTCCATAGGGACAATGATATTGGGTTCTCTCAAGAAGAGATCACATTTCACTCTTCCCACATTTCGTAACGTTCCTGCATCCCTAAACTGTCATCGAGGCAGGCTTGTGTACGATTCATTTAACGCCTATTAATTCAACCACGACATAGTTGGTAGATGACTACAGCCATGAGTGGGCTCATGGCCTGCGGTTCTTCTGATATTAGTACATAATATATGCTAATATAAAAGATGATTGGTTCAATTTTATGTCAGCCGCCAAAGTTGCATTCCAAACAATTCAATCAAACCGATCATCTGCCAGGTTTTCATAAATTCAAATTTCAATTCAATCACGGGTTCCGACTACCGAGGCTAGGCAATACATTATCAGAATGTGTATCGGGAGGGGGGGGGGGGGGGGATGCCACATTTTGTGGTGGACAATGTAATGAA
>JARFNZ010136784.1:0-10796 GCA_031763405.1 Balanus nubilus
ATCTTCAACCATCAAATGTACTGTTTCCCGGCTTCCCTTGCTCTGAAGTTGCTAATACAAGTGCTAACTCCATTTTTATGGGAAAAGGTCATACATTACCTTTAACGTTTGATAATATCTAGACCTTTACCGACAAAGGAGACATTTAAAGGGACATCGTCACCCAAAATACAAAATTGAATATGTGATAGAGCCATCTGTTAACCACGCCAGTCCGTTTCAAAAACTTCGCCTTCAATCGTCTGCGATCTTCATTCAATTTTTTTTTCGCACTAGTTTAAGTAAAACCGTAGGTACTTTCCTAACCTAACTCACTCTCAAAAGACTGGAATCGAGCCATCACTACACGACATTTGAAGAAGTTGAATTCATATTTCGAAGTGCACCGACAAAAGAATGCTATCCTCGGGTTTTCCGTTCGAAGTTCTATTCTCTTATATTTTTTAGTCAAACACAGTCCTCTCTCTATCTTTCGAAAATATGAAATTGGTCCATCCTGTGCGGCGAATTTGAATATTCTGCTTGACAACGCAGATGAAATGTAAACAAACTGCAAAGCAGAACGTGCCGCGAAGAACTTCTTGATTTGTATATCAGCTTAATTTAATTTATTTTAATCAAGCTTAATTTAATTTAATGATTTATCTTATTTTTAAATTTAATTTGATAAACTAAACTATATTTTAATGAACTTAAGTGCGCCAATTTCCATGCAATATATACGGTGGCGGTCATCATGCCGAAATAAAGCAGTTGCGGTCATCATGCCGAAATAAATAATCACGCACTTCTTTTACGAGTTGGAAGCGAGTCAAAAACCAGTTCCTAATATCTCTTGTTAGGTGATGTGGTTACACGTTTGAGCCTTACCATCCGTGACAAAAAATCGTTAGGTTGATTTTCACCGTTTTTTACATTACCGCCAAAGGTGACAATGTCCCTTTAACTTTTACTAAGAACGATTCTTAGGACCATTTTACAATAATATCTTCTAAAATCAAGTCGCAAAATGAGGCGATTTTCATATTCGCAAAGCATTGGTATCGTGCATCGTGCATGGCATTGGTATCGTCTCTAGCATCGTGCGTGACGTAGCTTGAAGACTATCGCTTTACCCAGAATGCAGTTCCGCTGGGGCATGGTATGGCGCATGGTGCAAACTACTCACCAAAACTGCTCTGGATGCTCATACTTCGTTTAGCGGAGCTATCTCTGGCTAGGCAAGGCCTAAAATACACATCAGGTGATATCAAATTACAAACCACAGGCAATTATACACTAAACACGTTACTCAGGGACAACTACTATAGCTCGTTTATTTTCAAAAGGCAGACAGTCAAAAGTACTCTCCGCAAAGAATCTCAGACTGCTCCAATATTAAATGAATGCAATTTTACTTCGCAAATATTTTTGATGGAAACATTTACATTACACGCACGTGACAAATTATAAAAATACACTTTTGGACCGTTTGTCTTTTGAAAATAAAGGGGCTATAGATGTCAATTTGTCTCGAAATCGAGGCAATGGTAACTATGTACATATCTAGAATCACTTGCAAAAACATTGAAATAAGTCGATTTTGACTGATGAATTATGCAAGCACGGTATGACACACTAACTGTTTGCTGACGACCGTTAGCCATTCCGCTTCGTTATCGCAATGATTTTTGCGGCGGAATCGCATGTCGTCTCGCCTCAATAGGTCATGCTCATTTCGCTGACATAACTCAACTCAGAAAGCGTAATCGCCACTCGCATTGTTGTTACTTTATCCTATAATCGGCAATACAATATCGAAAGCAATCATTAGTTTTGGTTGTTGGCTCTCGTAGAGTATACCTTATTTGGGTCGCCTCCAGAGCGCTGGCTAGTTCCTCAGCAAGCGAATGCATGTCCTGAAACACCATTACTGATCAATATAAATAATTCTAATATCGCGGTACATTGTCGACAATATCGGTAGCAGTGATTACCCAGCAGGCGCAAAACGTTCATGAGGTTATTCGTCAATTTTTGGGAACCTACGCCAAATTTCATACACACCCAGCACCGCACGGTATGGCACGGCATGTCACAGCCTGTAACGCTTTTCGGAGGCTAATCACTTTGCAATCACTATTCCCATTGTTACCATGTTTCCACCACTCGACAAACTCATCAGATCAGTTTCTTTTTTGCCTAGTTCACTCCGCTAAGTGCGGTGTAATATCACGTGGCACGTGAGAACGCGGAACATGTTTGAGGATTACGGGTTTTGTAAATAAGCAACCAACAAGGGTGCAGTCCCAGACCTATATCTCGACAACTGCAGGTTCGATCAGCATGGGACAAACTTAGAAGAGTATAGAAATGAACGGACTATCGTATACTTTGTAGGCCGGTGAGCAGCACGTGGCACATGCAATGTTCATGACACTTTAAATGTAGCTTTATGTTTTGGGGGTCTTTTTCAATATTAATAGTTGTGCTGGGAAGCTATGGGACGTAAATGGATGAAACAAACGTAATTTGGAAGATAAATGTACCGGCTTTACGATAAAAGTAAAATAGAAGCTACATTTGTAATGTTTGAGTTCTTAAACCGATCTGGAAAAGGAAAATTGACGATTCCCAAATACCCTTCCGACCACACCACCTTATCGTCAACACCTGCGGTTGCTAAGCGATATAAATACACAGTTGAAAAGCGCCACCCATGCGCCGTTGCTGTTTTCCTTAACAGCAACTACGAATACTATCATAAAGGTATAAGTAAAACGTTGCAAATTATGTTTTTGGGTCGTTGTTAATTGGACCGACAATGCTTTCGATGTCACCCGGCATTGGTTTAAGTTTGTGAAAGAAGCATGCCGCGCTCAGATGCACTTCCGATAGGCGGATTCACTATTGGGGCAAACGTTGTTTTACGTTTACTCAAAGCACTCGCCTAAAAACTCTGTGATCGCCCATAAGGCCCTTTTCTGATATTCCATAATGCATATGCAGTGCATCTTCCTTCATGGGCATTACAATTGTATTGGTGATATGTATTTATTTTCAATGACAGATCCAGGAGTTGCTCAAGAGAGAAATACCTCGCTGGGCACTCTACAAAATTGAATGGCTCTTATCAAAATATAGGGTTAGAATGGACACTAAAGCGCGAATAGGCCTTTCCCATGTTAAAACGTTCCTCTAAACATACCTGACGTCTGCAATCACCATAATAAGCGATCTGAAGGCCGGAATGGGCCTTGTGGAAGTCGAAAGCTCTTCTGAAGCCTAAAATGTTCCTTCTGGGAGCCTAAGGACCCTTGTTGTTGAGGTCCAAGGGGAAGGGACATGGCCCCTTGGCCCCCTCTGGATCCGACACTGTAACTAGATTCCAAAGTCTGATGTTGTCCGAGATAAAGATGACTTAACCTGCCTTCGGTCCGTGTTATCCAAGCAATTAAAAGTAAAAAGACCGGCAAAACAAATGTAGCATCACATTTACTGGAACGTTTGCTAAGTCAAACACTCTGTTACATGACATTTTGTCGCATGATAGGTCGTGCAATGCCTAAAATACAATGCAATGAGCCTTGAAAAATATAAATACGTAGCTGTTCTATTCCGGTTGTTACACCTACCTTGCTGTCACACTCGACGTCCATATAAATCTCATACTCCGATTTAGGAGTGCGAGACTTTCTGCTCTCAATGTGCACCACATTAACGCCTCGCTCCTGAAAGGAAGCGAAACACATTCTCTCAAATGTTATATTATTGTACGACTTAATGTGTAAACTGACACAGTCTGCCTTATGTTCAAAGTCGCACAATAGGACGTTAATATCTCTACATAACAAAGCAAGTACCATACAAGCGTTCGGCATTTTAAATGAGTTTGTTTATGAATATATCAGTATGTAAAAGAATGCCGAGCATTGAATGTATGTCGTAAATTTAATTGCATTACTTCTTCCCAGCGGTTCTGTGGTATTGCCGAAATGCCTTGTGCAATAAGTCATACGATATTCAGAACTGAGTCAGCAAATTCAACATCTCCGACGAACACGACAAATTTGTTTGTGTTCCGACTTCACTGGTGCAGAACATTTGCTACGAGAAAGTATTGTAACTGTATTAGGAGAACTTTGCGCATAAACAAGACACAACACAATTCCACACCGAATGCTATTCGAACATCCGTCAAAGAAAAAGGCTTTTGAAGCGGAAAGCAGAGTATCCACTCCCATCTTCCCCTGCCCCCCTAAAATTCCTTGCTGAAAGGTGCTCTATATAGAGTCAAATTAGCGACATCCTCATTCGTCACCTGCATCACGGAAAGTGCCTGCGTAAGTCCTTCCATCCCATTCTTGACTGAGAACATAACAGAGTTCGTTGGGCCTCTGGATCCATCCACCGTTCGCTGTGGAAGACAAGCACTGTCTTATATTTGAAACGGATATTATCAACGTCAAACTCCTCTCTGGAAGCATTTCTAGAGAAATCGGTAAAACATGAGGTTGCTCTAGAGCCCGCCTTATTCTTTATGTATCTGCTTGCAGCTACCTGCCAGATTTACAAATTCAGCTACGACGTTACACGATCAATCTTCAACAGCCAGACACATAAATCGGTACCAAACGCTATTTTTATTTGCAGATAACTATTGACACACCAAGTTTTCAGGAGACTAATCCTGGAACATTTCACTAAAACGCTCCTTTTTCTCATTATATTTATGGTTGTTTTGTTTTCTTTCGTTATTCGCTCCCTCGTCACCTCTAACTCACTTCTAGTTCACGGTCCTTACGATTCAGAAAGTACTCACCAATGCTCTATTCCCTGTCCCTCGGCTTGCCAACGTCTCCTCTTTGTCTCTCTGGTACAGCCAGAGTCCAAGCATAGATTTTCCGGTGGCACTCATCTTCTTTCCAGTCTGAGTCGACGCTGAGGAATACGAGTCGGTTGTGGGGGGTCAGAGTCAACAATGACGTGTAAGCGTTGGTCATGCGAAGTAAGAGTCGATATCAATCAGCATTAACCCTCGCCAGTGTAGGGGGATTGTACCCCCCCGCGTCCTCAATGTTTTTTTCTTCTGGAATAACTCTCGTACCAAACGGCAGATCACGACGAAATTTTCGGTATCTTACTATTTATAAATTGTATACATACCCTTGCAATTTTGAAACCTTGACTCCGATGACCCGTAACCAGTAACCTTTTTCTCAAGGTCATGTCAAGCATAAATGGCGTTTCGTGGCATGTTGATACTTATAATTAGCGCGCTTCCAGATTTGTGATGTTCATGAGCATACAGATAGGTGTAACCATGTGACCTTCATGGTTTTCAGTGAGGTCACGAGCCCCCAAAGGTCAACCGAAGTCACCGACCTCTGATGACCTCGGATGACTTTTTTGATATCCAGAGCCTTCTAGGGTGTTTTAGGTGCTTATTTCCAATTTGTCATTCATTGCACACATATGCAGGTTCAAATGAGGTAATGACCTGTTACAAATCAACCGAGGGCACTGACAAAGTGTTTGCGGGAAACGCTGTCAAGCGCACAGTTTTCAAAACAGAGCTAATAGTTTTTTATCAAAAGACTCAAAGAAGAAGAACCTGTCAAAGTGCTATATCACTATTTTAATTTTGTAAGAAAAATCGAGAAATTGGCAATAAAAAAAAATCGAATTTTAGTTAAACTTTCGAAAAAATATTATTAATTGTCACAATTATTTATCACAAAAATTACAGCAGGCACCTCACCTGGGATTCTCACGTGTCTGCCCCGGCAACAAACGTCACAGTACCCACATCGGACTGTCCCACGTTCACCATCAGATTCCCCGCGACCTCTTACCCATTCTCGTTAACGCCCTGGTCATCACTCACGTTTGTTAATGCCTGGCCGTCTTTGGCGGCGGCTCGGGGAGGAGCACGCAACGCCTAGAGAAGGTCCTAAACTTCGGACTGCGTGTGATCTCTGGCCGACGCAAATTCGACCGCATTGCGGACGTGCGGGGTGCACTGGGTTGGCCCACCAATTGAGTTCACTGTATGAACTCAATTCACTGAGTCTTCATCACAAAATTCGCTTCACCGGAGAACCCCAGCCCCCTCTCTTTACCTCGTTACCTCCACTCTCCGCTGGCGTTTCACACGGCAGGACGATGATCTGGCCCTCCCGCGCGCGAGAACCGAGGCAGGGAAGCGGTGCCTCCTTAGTACCCATAGTTCCATATTAGGTCCCCTTTTATTTTTTATTTACATAAATGATCTAGTCAACGCGTCAACACACGCAAACTTTTACTTGTTTGCAGATGATACTGCAGTAACCATTAAAGCCAACAATATTGATGAACTACAATGTAAAGTAACTCAAGTGACTTCAGAAAATAAATCATTTTATCATCCATCAAAACCTTAATTTAACAAACAAAAAATTATAAAGTTGTCTGACATTGTGAAGGAGCAAAGTATTATGATTCTTCTCGCTTGCTTGAATACCTCTCTTCATCCAGCAATATCTGAACGTTTAAACTTATTGAATCTAGAACTACGAGGCATGTAAAGCATTTTGATGTACCATATGCAGCGACGAATTATCGATTGCTTTCTCTTCCATGCAGTGTTCCAAAGATCTGGATCACGACAGTTTGCAAATTATATTACAAAATAGAAGATATTCCAAGGAACAAACGATTATTAAAAAACGAAATCAGGAAGTATTTAGTTCAAACAAATAGGAGGCAAATATAGATTAAACAACAGAAACAGTGTCGCAAATGACAGGCACGATTCTGAATACAGCCAACCAGTTCAACCAGTTCCAGAAATGTAGGTATACTTTCATTAAGTCTTTTTGTTATATTAGATAATTTCGGCTCAATCCTTCATCTCTCACCTATATTAGTTATTTCTCTTTACCCTTTTTCTATGTTGGGAACGGGACTTTGTGTTTTCTTGTGAGTGTATAGAGTAAAAATATGCTAGGTATTAGAATCCTATCCAAAACTCGATTAGGCTCTGGAACACCCACGGTTGTAATTTTGCTGTGGGTGTCCCGGAGCAAAATTAATTTTCAGTATATTTTGTGGTGGGATTCCAATAATAATAAAAATTAGCGGGGAGCGGTGTGACCCAATGTGCTTGCACAATTTTCAAGCATTTTTAAGTTCCTTTCTTTCAACTACAATCTTTTCACTTGAGAACATGGTTACTAACGTAGAAGGGTCATACGGGAAAGGAAGGGCACTCCTGCATACATATTCAGGGGTAGGGGTAAAAAAAAATGTACAACAGTATAAGATGCCGCCAGAGGTCCGTCTCCTGCCACTGAATGCCTTTAAACGTGCGTTGAATGACCTTTTAATGGTATGACGTGAGACGATGAGATTCGAGGTGTATGAAAAAAACGCGTTTTTCATTAAGTGATTTATTCAACGTGGTTGATTGTGCATCTGTTTTACCAATCTTAACTCAGTAAGATGTGCGACTGCGCCATGTATGCTTGTGTCTGTACGTGTGAGATAAACCAGTTTTTTTTGTAGAACTTTGTTTGACTTTAAACCGCACCACGATGGGGAGCCGAAACAGCCCCCATCGTGGTGCTGAGCAATGAGTAATGACTTTTCAAATACCAAAAACGGCCGCTGTTCGTGACATTCCTACGAATTCCGATGATTTTCCGCATTTTCATTTTCCTCTTTGTTAAAAATGCCAACAATCTTGCCGTGCAGAGACACACCCGTAGGCTGACACCGTAGAGAGCATCACAAAATCTAACCATTCACCAAATCACCACGCCACACCACACACAAAATCTAACCATACAAATCACCACACTTACCTTAGTCGGCGAACGGTAGGAAAAGTAGCAGAACCACAGATGCTACCTCGTTTGAACGTGTTACCTCGTAATGTTCACAGACTCCAACTCTGTAGCAGCGCCGGATGTTGAACTGTTCTGTTTAGGTGGCTGTTTTGCAGGTGCACCGCGGCCTGACCCGTGCCGGGTGCCCCGAGGCAATGCCGCCTCGCCCCGGGCCTGAGCTGCGTCCTGCGTTACGACGAGGTGACGTCATTTGTGTATGACGTCATCGATGGGCCGGGAAGGCGCCTCAGCCATTGGTCAGCTCGCAAATAGGAAACGCGATTGGCTGACGCTGCTCTCCGATAGGGGATGGGTGGGACTGCTCGCGGACTTGTTGGTCCGTGTTTGACGAGAAAGCGGCAACTCCTGTTTTCGTTTCTCAAGTAGGCATTAGAGGATTCAGAAGGTTTTATATTTTCAAATGTTATTTGAGCATTGTTAATTAAATCAAGAGAAGATATATGAACCCTATGTTTGTTGTTTGTATGAAAAGTAAAAAAATCCAACGGATTTTGTCTACTTTGTATACAAATAATGAGCATAGAGATACTATATCTTCTCTTAATCTTAGAGGATTCAGTAACGTTTGTGTGGTAGAGTGAGGTAAAGCGCCAATCCTAAAAGTCTAGGTCATATATTTATTGGATTGGCGTAGTTGTAGGTAACTAGGTTATACCTATATCGGGATAGCCATTAAGTTTTCTTTATACAAATCATGCATCAAAACTTCGTAGCCTACCTGCTTGTGAACTCAGACTCGAAATTTCGAAGCATTGCAAAACAGGCGTTGGTTTTGTCCAACTTGTGGCATAAACCTCCCACCGCGTGGAGCACGTCCAGCAGTCGAAAGGTCTAAAATGTCACACGATGTGAGTAATTCACACAAAACAATAATGCCAAAAACAGGTGACCAACATTTTTCCTTTCGTTAGTCCCGAAAGCATCAGGGCAAGGGGTAAACTCTAAATGTCATCCCTGGAAGGGTGCGGGTTGATGGGGACCTTAGCAACTACACCTGGATGGGTGAAGTGATGGTTTATGACTAACCGTTTCGTAGAATTCAAGATAAAGAAAATAAAATTGTTCTAACCCATTTGCAACCACGAAGTACTTCCTATCACTGACTGGTGCCAACTTCATGGTGTGAATGCCCATAGTTTTGCGTTTTTGTCATTGTGCCCCACTTAAAATGGGCGTATTACCCCATACTGTTCGCTGAGAACTGGTTATTTTCCCTTGCAAAATAGATCACTGTTGCAATAAAACAAACATTGTGTTTTGTATCCATCGTCAATACCATCTGTTTGTATCAACGCCTACATTTCTCACAATAAATTGTGGAAGGTTTTGCAGAAACGACAAGTACTAAAATGTGGATAAAAAATATCAAAAAACTATCCCCCTTAGCCACACAGTCACCCATTTGCAGGTCCTGCTCTGGAAAGGAAGGGGTAAACGAAATATCATGCTGTCTTCAATACGACTGTATAGTATTTATCAAAAATAGCAGTGCTAGAAATAAGGGGATGGGCGTTTTCCCGTCATAGGGGCTTTGCCCTACTCATATAACTATTTCTTGTAGATGTAGGCACGTGCCTATTTTCTGATTGTTTATGGTATCTGACTTCATGTGCAATATGCATGTAACATTTATCGCTTTCGTGACATTTCTACGAATTCCGATGATTTCCATACTTGCATTTTTCTCCGATTTAACCCGCGCCCTGCCGAAGTCTCCAGCCGAACGCGCCCCGCTGGGGGGTAAATTTTACCCCCCCCCCCCTCCCTCTCGTATCTCCCGAACCAAGGGTCGCAGCGGGACGCGTAAGGCGGTAAACAAAAGCTATCAATAACACAACTCTAATACACACTTAAAATTTTATGAAAAAGGTAAAATATGAGGTGAATATCAGGTCAAAGGTCAAAGTCACCTGTTATCGATTTATTGGCTGCAGAGACCAGACTATCAACAGCAGCGAGTCCAAATTCAGCCAAAATACTCGTAAGTATTAGAGAAAGGCGCTGCTGGAGCCTGAGCTTCATACTAAGTATAGGTCAAGGTCAAGATCAGGTCACAAAAGGTCACTACAAAAAAGGTTGAATTTTGAAATTCATAATTTGTAATAAAAAGCGCATAAATATGAAACAGTTTAGTCCAAGGAATACAATGATATCATTTGTTTTTACTTAAGTGGTCTAGAAAAGTTAAAAAAAACATAATTGAAAGATTGCTATTATCAGAAATTATCAAAAGCATAATTGAAACGAAATTATTAGATTGTACACATATTGGAGCCATTTGGGGGCCAACATTTTTATGCTCATTTGATGCTTGTGAACGGAGCTTGTTATGCTCTATAACACTTTGGTTCTTCCGTACCTAAATTACTGCGTGGCAGTTTTCGGGATGAATTGTTACTCTAATTTATAATATCTTGTAGCGCTACCGAAACTAGCTCTAAGGATCATCGAAAATAAATCATTTTATCATCCATCAAAACCTTTATTTAACAAACAAAAAATGATGAAGTTGTCTGACATTGTGAAGGAGCAAAGTATTATGATTCTTCTCTCTTGCTTGAATAACTTTCTTCATCCAGCAATATCTGAAATGTTTAAACTTATTAAATCTAGAACTACGAGGAATGTAAAGCATTTTGATGTACCATATGCAGCGACGAATTATCGATTGTTTTCTCTTCCATGCAGTGTTCCATAAATCTGGATCACGACAGTTTGCAAATTATATTTAAAAATAGAAGATATTCCAAGGAACAAACGATTATTAAAAAGCGAAATCAGGAAGTATTTAGTTCAAACATATAGGAGGCATATATAGATTAAACAACAGAAACAGTGTCGCAAATGACAGGCACGATTCTGAATATAGCCAACCAGTTCAACCAGTTCCATAAATGTAGGTAGACTTTCATTAAATATTTTTGTTAT
>JARFNZ010136795.1:0-10794 GCA_031763405.1 Balanus nubilus
AACACCAGTTATCCATGGTTCTCTTCCATCGCCAAAGGTCATACATTCACTTGAAGAACTTGCTTTATTATTCTGAAATATTAATCTTTATCAGCATCCTGAAGTAACCTAGGAAAGAAAGGAAACTTCTTTGCGGGCACTTGCGGGTAACTGGGAGCCTACATGAACATACGGGTAGTGTTCGGTAGTTGAAAGGGGTTTGCGGGGCGGGGCGGGTATCCGGAAGCCTGAAAAAGGACAACTCTAGGGTACGTTCGATATCTGGAAAATGTTATCCCTGTGACAATCATGAAATTCATTCAACTACGCCAACGTGAAACATATTTTATGATCCAGGATGACAAATCATCATTTGGAAATACAATGCACAGGGTTCCAATCAACTCCGTCGGCAAATGCAAAATTTGGGCACTGTGAGATCCCACACAAAGGGGTAATTATTCATCGCAGGGAGATTCTCCCTCGCGATGGATAATTGTCTCTTTAGAGCTGGATCTCATCGTGCCAAAATTGTGCACTGCCGACAGAGGTGATTGAAACCCTGTGCATTGGATCTGCAAGATCTTGAATTGTCATCCTAGATCATGGACTTTGCTTCACATTACCGTAGTTCAGTGAATTTAAATACTATACCAGGGATAACATTTTCCAGATACCGAATGTACCCCTAATCGATAGCCTGCTGCCGGCGGAGGGCGCACAGCCGCACCTGCAGCTGTTCTACTGGAGGAGCTGGGAGCTGGAGGCGCGGGCCAACCTGTTTGCCTATCTGATGCCGGACGTTTTACAGCTGCTGCAATACATGCTGCGCCAGCACAACGCCCACGTGCGAGGCGGGAACCATCGCGACGGTCAGTTGGAGCGGATTAGCGAATGTCCCCGACCTTATGATCCGCTCCACTACGCCCTGCTGTACGGTGAAGGCGGGTGGTCCCTGGAAATGAAGCGCGAAGTCTGCGTCACGTCGACCCAGTATTATGCGTTCCATCTGCGGCAACGGCCCGGCCCCTCACTCTTCCAGCAGCTGCTGATGGATGCGTTTGCCAAGATCGAGGAGGACCGTCGTAACTACCACCAGGACGCCCTGCGTACCGAGACGCTGCGCGGCCCGTCCTCACCGATGCAATTGACGCGGGGGGGGGGGGGCGTTCAGGGCGCCGCCGCCGGCCATATCGTTATCCCAGCGTCGTTCACCGGCGGCACTCGCCACTTGGTAGCGAAGTTAAACGACACCCTTAGTTACGTGCGTGAGTTCGGCGGCGGCGACCTCTTTAACACGGCAACATGCAACCCGCTCTGGCCTGAAATCGCCGACACCATTCAGCGGCTCCACCCTGGAGGGTGGTCTTCAGACCACCTGGAGATAGTCTCCCAGGTATTTCGACTGAAGGTGCGCGGCCTACTTCACCTGCTGCGGGACGGCGCCGTCTTCGGCCAGATGCGGGCATTCATCTGTTCCATCGAGTGGCAGAAGCGGGGCCTGTCACACGCCCCTATCGTTCTGTGGCTGGAGCAGGAAGATAAAACGCGGCCGGACACCATCGACTTCTTCGTGTCGGCGGAGATCCCCGACCCAGTCACCGAGCCGGAGCTGCACGCCACCGTCACCACCAAGGTGGTACACGGCCCCTGCGGCGCCCACCGGCCGACAGCCGCCTGTATGGCGGACGTGGCCTGCACCAAAAAGTATCCGATGCCATTCACCGCCGTCACCGAGGTTTAAAACACCGGATACCCGCGGTACCGACGCCCCAGCCCGCACGCCGTGACGTGCATTAAGTACGTCATCAAGAACGTCACGAATGGCAGCGACCAGGTGACGTTCATCGACGAGGCTGAGGGTGAGGCTGGGGAGGAGGTTGTAGACGAGATAGCCACCTACCAGCAGAGCATCAATCTCGGCTCGATGGAGGCCGCCTGCCGTCTGCTCTCCTACCTGGTGCACGAGCATCTGCCGACGGTGGAGGCACTGCCAGTGCACCTGGGCGGCGCCGATCAGCCGGTGCGTTTCCATGCTGGCGACCAGTTGCAGCAGGTGGTGGAGGGAAGGGAGGAGACGAAGCTTAACAGCTTTTTCAAGCTGTGCGCGGAGGACGAGTTCGCCGATACCCTCCCCTACCACACCGTGCCGCGCCACTTCACGTGGCACGAGGCGGCGGCATGGAGCACCCCACCCGGACGCGGCCGGCTTCTTCCGGGAAGCGTTTCTTTCTGCGCCTACTGCTGCACAACGTGCGCGGGCCGCAGTCTTCCGAGGCGCTGCGCACCGTCGGCGGCCACGTTTACGACACGTACCGGAAGGCGTGTTCAGCGCTCGTGTCTGCTGGACGACGGCCAGCACTGGCACAGGGTCATGGCAGAGGCGGCCCTCATCATCCCCCCTCGACAGCTAAGGCGCCTCTTCACCCACATCGCCATATCGAGGTGTGAGCCTGAGCCATCTGCGACTTCTGTGGCGTACGTTCCGTGAGGCGTCGGCTCCGACGACGGGCCGGGGCCGGCCCCAGACGACCCCATGGACGCTGATCACCTCGTCTACTCCGAGACGCTGCGGCTGATCGGCCACCAGCTGCGCCGCATCAGTGGGCTGGCACTGGCCGCTGTCGGCTCGCCTCAGCCACCGGAGGCGCCCCCACCCCCTCGCTAGAGAACCGCGACGAGGCGATCGCCCGCCACTAGGCGTGTGTCGACGATCGCACGCCTCTGCTCACCGGAGACCAGCAGGTGGTTTACGAGGTGGTGCGTGCCTGGGCACCGGCTAAAGAGGACTCATCTTCCTGCAGGCTCCGGGGGGGGGGGGGGTAAGTTGAAAACAATATTGAAAGAAAGGGCAGCCGATTTGAAGAAAAAAAAGATAAGCAGTGTCTTTCAGCAGAGCAAAGCAATGATGTTTTAATAGCTTGCCGTAATCATTACCTGATGCATTACCTGTGTATTAGTGTAAATTTACACTTAAGTTATACTTCAGTTAAGTTAAGTTATACTATATATTCGACAGGCTGCGGGAAAACTTCCCTAGAAAACTTACTCCTGGCGACGGTGCGCGCGGCCGGTGAGGAGGCTATCGCCGTGGCCACCCCCAGCGTCGCGGCCAGCCTGCTGCACGGCGGCACTACGGCCAATTCCCGGTTCCGGATCCCAATCCACCTCGCCGACGCGTTCACATGTGAGCTCCGTAAGGGACAGAAGCGGCCGACACCATTCAGCGCTACAAGCTCCTGGTGCGGGACAAGGCGAGCATAGCCGACATGAGGGCGGTGGAGATGTGGACCGGACTCTGCAGGACATCAGGGAGAACGGCGACCTTTTGATACTCTTCGCCGGTGACTCGCGGCAGACCCTGCCGGTGGCGAGGGGCGGCAGGGTCTGGTGAGGGTCAATACAAAAAACAAGAGTAAATATTTTTTTCATTTTCACGATTTTTTTATTCTCGAGATATTTTTCGGATTATTTTTTTCAGCAGGGAAATCGCTACGTAAACAGACACCGATATTCGCAAGATCTGCCGGGTACTTATATTCCGGAGAAATTCAACGCGGCAACGGCCTATGAAATAATGCGGTATGACGATATACCCTGGGTATGAACGTCAACGGTTGGACCCTGGGAAAGGTGTCTGCGTGTGGACTTGGAGCCGCGGTTTCAACTTCAAAGGATTATTTGTTATTTTTAATGATAAAAGATAATGTAAATTTGGAATCCTTCGCAATGGTTATCAGTTCATCGACATTGATAGTGATTTGTGATTGATGAATGGCGATTCTTTTAAACATAGTTTTCGAAGGCCAAGTCCGAATAAATGCTGCTCAAAAATAAATATATAAATATCGAGAATAAATATATCTCGTTTCCAACAAGGGTTTAGTTAGTTCCGTATTCAGATTGAGCCCTTCCACTTCGGTCTCCGGGAAGAAAGTCGGTAAAATTATTGTATTCGGCGAGGAATTGGCACAAACCCGGGCAGAAATTCGCATATTCGGATTCTGATTGCACTTGCAACGTTATCTCAGCCACCTCAGCTTTTCCGAGAACCCGCAACCCTGCTTTCCAACGTAGAACAACCAAATCATTCAGCTAACGACTCTGTAGTTCTGAAAGCAAGAGCAATCTAGGACATATGGGTACAAACGATTATTTTTTCACCATGACAATCGACCGGTGACACGCTGTGCTCAGCAACATCAGACGTCATATATTCTGGCTCGGCAGACGAGGGGACGCGGGCCGCTGGTGACCAGCGCTCGGTGGTCCGGGCCGACCGCTCTTCGCCTGGCCAACGCTCACACGCGCCACACTCCACAATTGACGGCAACACAGAATACACACAACATAGAAATAACAACGGCTACCTGAACAATATAGACTGGGGAGTCTGTTTCTCTCCTCTCTACGAGTCTCGGTGCGGGGCCGACTATGATAAGATTAATCAACAGTTTTATCAGTCTTATTTGATACGATTCATTTTCCATTGGTACCTTTTCAAATAATCTTGTCAAGAACACTTCTTTTGAAATATCGAAGTTCAAAATTCAATAATTCAGTAAGATTTCAAATACAACCATCCTTATTCCGTCAGCTGCCGTAAGTGAACTGACGAGCGTATCGAGCACAACTACGCTCCTGAATAAAGGTATTTTGAGATGGAAAAACTCACTGTGCATCAGCTCAAATGTGAGCTTCGACACCGCGGTAAAGGAACCGCAGGGAACAAGACTGATCTTATTTCTTCGTTGAGTAACGTATCAGAAGAAGAGGGGACTGATTTCGAGAGGTGGGCTACGTTTCTTCAATGTAACGACACTGTCGACATTACTGCTGATAGTATATCCCAGGTCAGCGCTGGTCGACCAAGGACGCATTGCAAGAACACCGTCGAAATTACTGCTCATGACGAAACACTCCAAATTAGCGATGGTCTCTCCTTTCAGTCGTCTGCCTCTGCTCCTGATATAGCCATGTTCAAAAGAATTGAAGATGCAACTAGAGCCGGGTTAGAAGCAAGTGTCAAATTAATGCTAGAAAAACAGGAATTAGATAAAAAAGATGTTTGAGCTAGCAAGACAAAAGGAAATTCTCGAACATACCGAGGCTATAGAAATTTCACGTGCAAGAGCGAGAGAGCTAGTTAAACA
Organism: Balanus nubilus; assembly: GCA_031763405.1. Classification (NCBI taxonomy): domain Eukaryota; kingdom Metazoa; phylum Arthropoda; class Thecostraca; order Balanomorpha; family Balanidae; genus Balanus; species Balanus nubilus. The sequence goes on from JARFNZ010136795.1 coordinate 5,133, forward strand.
TGAAGACGATGTAGCTGAAGCGAATCACGACATATACGAACCGATATCGAAATATGCGAACGGTACGGATAGCGAGCGATCAAATAGGGAGCAAAGGGGTTGGTTAGGTCAAGCTATTTCGCGAAATGCGTGAAAAAATGGCCCTTCCGAAAGCAGCCCTGGTCAACTTTGTTGTTAAAGGCAAGAGTCGCAATTGGGAGCAGTGCTGTAAAAACAGCGGCAAGGCCAAATTATTCTGGCTCCGTAGGAAAATTTTGCACAGGACCGCTGGTGTCCGCGACACAAGTGGTGGGTACCGGTATAAATTCATGCATTCATTGTCAAGATAAAAACCATGAACCTACAGACTAATTAATTCGCTAGCTTACCACACCAAGAGAAATGAGCAATTATTCAGGGTTCGGCGCTGTGTTACGCATGCCTGAAACGGGGCCACCGCAGTGCGGATTGCAAACGTCGAGCAAATTGTTCAATTTGTGCTCCCAGACATCCCACATCTCTCCACATGTAAAGGACGGGAGAAAACGGAGAACAGGCGGCTCTTGAGGTTCCAAATGTAACTTGTTGCAGAACAAAGAGCGAAACACATTTGTCACTGAAGCCGGCTCTTCCTATCGTACCTTCGGTTTCAAGAAAATCACGTTTGCATTCCATGACAGTGGTTCCACACATTCGTTCATTGCAGAGGGGTTGGTTAGACCAGGGTAGTAGAACATCGGGTACTTCAGTAGGGAAAAAACGTCCATTTGTTATCGACGGTTAGATTTTTCTGATCTATATTTTTACCATAATAAATTAAGACTAATGCATTGTTACAATTATTTATATTCCCATAGATTAGATATCTTGAGCCAAATTTATATCAGCAGATGTCCTGCCATCTGGTGGATTTAGTATAAATTATAGTTTGTTTTGGTAGGATATGGCAGCTGTCAATGGAAAGTGTTCGACTGGAATTACTACTAGAATCGACGTTCGGATCTAGTAGTTACATCCATTAACGCCAAAGACTTTTTGACCACTTTGCCATCCGAATATTAAAAAAATGGTAGAGGAAAACGTTGAAGCTAAGGTCTTGGGCAAGCTATCCCAGCAGTCAGATTTTAATTTTCCTCCGTGGGTTACGAGCCAGCCTCGTCTGAAAATGATAAATTTAATGCTACCAACTGTTACGGTGGGGGCAGAGTTAGACTATTGAAGTTACAGGATATGCCACAGACCAGACTCATAAACAACCGTTGGCAGGGAGTGCACATTACTACACGAACAGTCAACGGTTATCGGACAAAAACGGTGGAACATCCTACAGCTTCCTCAATTATTTCCTCTCGACAAAATTCCGGTGGATGCGGATTTCCCTAAGCTGAAAACAGCAAGTGGGAACACCTTAACGATGTTCAATTGGATGAATGTAGAAACAAAGGAGTTGGCCTCCTATTGGGCTCAAACGCGTTCTTGCCATGGAACCTTTAGAAGTGATACCGGGCAACCAAGGCCCTAAAGGCTGAAACAACAGCACATTTAGTTGGGCTTGAGGGGGATAATTTTGTTTAGACTTTTAGTGAGATGCTATTCGTCGTTTTAAGTTGTGCATGTTTAAAAGGTGGCAAAAGTATTGTGCTACCTTAATTTTTTGTTCTTTTTATATAGATAACATTGGCTTGCAACATCACTAGCACTAAAAAGGTTGGCTGTGTTCAGAATTGTGGTTACAAGATTTTGGTAAAGAAAGAAAGCATAGAATGTGTCTTCTACTCTCCAAAGTAAGTATGTAGATACCTAATCGAACCATAATGACCTAGCTTCTCGTATAATAACTGAAGGAGATATGTTATTATTAAGTTTATGGACTGGGACGTCCAACCACCTCACCTTGACATCAACATATCAATTTGACTCCATTCCATTGCCACCCATAAACAGGCAGGTACCAATATTAAACGGATACTTCTCCATGTCTTTTTTCCTCAGGATTGCCACTTATCTTATCACTTATTCACTACAAGATTGCAACTCATATTAACACTGATCACTGTGGCAGCATACCGCATATTGTTTATTTACCGCAAACAACTCTAGGTCATCGCCACATGACGCTATTTCGCTGCCATTTCGCCCGTGACGGAGCGGAAGAGTTGAAATGGATTCAATTTTTCGGCTTGCAAATCGCGTGGCACCTCGAGAGAAGCGTTTCCAGAGCGATTCGGGAGCTGGGACAGGGAGAGATTCGCGGGTGGAAAAGCTAAACGCGAGCGAAAAGCGGGGCGAAATGGAAGCGAAAATGTTAATGTATTCCAATGGGAGAAGCGAGACGCGACTCGCACGCGAGTGAGCTGTGTTTCAACCTTAAAACAACAGGTTGGACGAAGTTTTACACTAAAAATATATTGGGTTTTACCATCAAACTAATTATTTTATTCCTGCGTCTATTGATTGCAAATATATTGTTTATGTATCATTTTAAATTATAATTTGATATTCAATAACTACCTGCGTTGAATTTGCAAAAGCGATAAATATCTTTTAGTACGAAATCTTAAATGTTTGACAAAAATGTGTAGTGGCAACTTCATTTGCTAGATCATACATTTCTTGCGCGCTTGAGACAGTAGTGATAAACAACAAAAATATGTGTTGTGCCCATGCTAGCTACGCTAACTTCGTGTTGACAATGTATTATTTTAATTTACATGATTGTGTAATACCACTTTGTGAAGTTGGAGTCAGTATTCCAGTTTTAAATTTAATTTCATTTACGTAATTAGGAATTCCCATCAGTGATTCTGATGTAGCATATTGCCAGTCAAGATATTATTTTCTCAAAGTTGAAGTGAAGGTCGTGCTATTCTAAATGGGCATTACCTGCAACTAGGATTAGGTATATCCCTACCTTTTTATCCACCTGTGTGGTTAGTGGGTACTGACACAATTTCATTAGCATACATGTAGCATGTGTTCATTTATATTTGCATTGATGACTGTGTGTGTGTACACCTTATAATTTTACACTAACAGGTGTATGAAACGGGTAAGAGCATCAACAGCTTGGTGATAGTATACTTTCAGCATCATGGTAATTAACGGTAGAATGGTGAAGTGTTTTAGTTCTGATTTTGCTATTTAATATTTTTCTGTCTTATCTTGTGTAATGTTCTCTTTGTTTGAAATTTGTATAAGATAATTGGAAGTGTTCCTTTTTATAACCTTTTTGCACCCAAGTCTTCAGTTTTTTAAAAGTTAATCGGTCACACGCAGGTGCATATGTAGTGTCTATGGCTATATGGTCAATGGGTACAGCCGTTACCAAACTGTATCGCACTACGCCCGGGTCCTCAACACAGATGGTACGACGACGGGTGTGCTTTCCGTGGTATCGAGTGACGTTCGAAGCATGACAGAGGATACAAGCATAGGTGAAATGAGTGGCGTTGAACCCCAATACGGTGAGAAGAAACTTATAATCACCACCGAGGTAAACATCAAACATCTGTCTCCGTCCATCGATGATCACGTCTCGTACAGAGGACATCTGGTCATTCAGTTGTTGAACACGCTCAGTGAGGTTTTCATAATTCTCGCAGAGTTTTCCGATTCCAATCACGAGCGGTTTCTTCTTTTCACTGAGCGTCTCGTCGAGAAGCGTAACGTAGAAGTTTGTAAAACTGGTGTACTTCCCTGCCTGAGCTCCATAACCTATAAAGCAAGATGCTGAGGATCATAATGTGGAAAGAGACTATCCACATTTTTGGGTGCTTAAGAATGTTTAAACTACAATAACCAATAAGTGGCTTAAAACGGCTGAAAGTAGAAGAAAATGAATCTGTAATAAGTTCTTTCAACCACAAACATTTCATACACGTTGTTGCGTTGTTGCCTCATAGGGAGCCGATATATTATTTTATAGATAAGCATCATTTATTTAAACGCAATACATGTTTCTGAATAATGCAGCACGGTTTCTGCAACCTGCGAACACTTTCCGGCAAAAACACGCTTACTAGATAAAATGAAAAACGTTATCATTGACATCAATTAACTAGACAGATGGATTACGTGCATATATTTAATGTATTGCTTACCGGATATTTTGACGCGAATCTCGGCCCACCCGCATCGTCGCCAGACAGGCCGCTAGCCCCGTCGAGTCTCCCTCGGCTACCCCGGAGAGTGCGTTACTCCTCAGGGAGACGAGGAAGGATGGTGGGACTGGCTGGATCCGACCGCTTCCTCCCAGACCCGTCACGACCTGCTGGTGGCTCGGCGGACACGTCTCCGCCGACGCCGGCGAACGCAGCCACTGCACCAGAATGTCGGTAAACAGCCACGTCACCGGCGTCAGCGCCGGCAGGTGCCTGGCCGAGACGTGGCTGTCACCAAGACAAGCCGCGTCCAGCACTAGACCACCGCCGGAGCCAGCCGCTGTCGCCGGGGCCCGCCGGGTGGCGCCGGGCCGGTCGTTGGATCGCTCGCCGCGGCCGTGCCGCCGTTCACGTCGCCCATGTTCTTTCTGAAATGAAACGTGCCTATATTATTACCCCATTAAACGAGCTCGGCAGGTCGCCAAACGCTTGAGTACGGAAATGGTTTAAAAAAAGCAATTAAAATGCACAAGCACAGAGATACAAATACTGCATTGTGCAGTAGGTTGTGTCATGAAATCGCAGAACATGCTCTTCATCAACTTCTATCAACGTCTGATGGCGTTGGATGCAAAGCTTGCAATGCTGACTCGAGGTTTAGCCATGCGCCGTCCTTGCCAGCCTCAACTGGGAACTTCTCGTTCATTCTGTGGGCTGAAAGACAGAATGTTATGGTCACTTCCACGCTCTAAAGTTGCCAGGGATCATTTGACGGTCTCATGCCGCTCCGAGAATCCTGGGACTCCCAGGACTCAAACAAGTGCATTACTCTTCTCTGACAGGTAATCGCCGTTATCCATTGTTTGACCAGATTTTCCGACCATTACTTCATCACCTGTATGTTCTTGTACCGATGGGCCTAAATACAGCTTAAAAAAAGAGATAGCCTTTTACGTGAATACGTACCACAATTATTAAGCAATCGTATCGTTAAACGATCACAACAGCACGATAGTTTTAATGTTATAAACAATCGCCCTGAAAATCTATTGAAAAGATACCTCTTAAGTCAATATATCACCACATAACTGCGCTTACTCTTTTCGTAGTTTTCCGATGGAATGTGCTGACGGCGTGCCGGGTATCAGCTCCCGCATCTTACGGAAGGTGCGCAGCGATACGGCACACTCGTCCGAGATTTGGTCTGGTTTGATGTCGTTCGCTGCTGAGCCAGAGGAAACGGCATCCAAACCATATTTGGCGGCCTCTGTTGTCAGTTTCCGCTTCATCCGCCTCTAGTGCGAAGAGCTGTATTCTGCATCTTTTCGTGTTTGCCTTTCCCTGGTCACTGCCTCCAACTTCTTCACACTGCTGCATGTTTAGCGGGGATGGCGGCCGAAAGTTCTGCGTCCTGTTTGGCCTGGACTTCCTTCCTTGAACCTCTGCGTGAAGCTAAGCATTTTGTACATGAATATCTACAGCACCAGCAATATTTACACCTTCAACAACAGGGAGATCGGCAAAGCTAAGCTTCAATAATGATGCGAGAGTCTTCTGAGCTCTTGGGGGGGGGGGGGGGGGGG
>JARFNZ010136817.1:0-10793 GCA_031763405.1 Balanus nubilus
ATCCTCATCCTCATCCTCATCCTCATCCTCATCCTCATCCTCATCCTCATCCTCATCCTCATCCTCATCCTCATCCTAATCCTCATCCTCATCCCCACAATCATCCTCATCCTCATCCTCATCCCCACAATCATCCTCATCCTCATCCTCATCCTTATCCTCATCCTCATTAAGTACAAAATCATTAAGTAATCCTCATTAAGTAATCCTCATTAAGACAAATTAAGTAAAAAAGCAATGAAATAATATACGAGTAATACAAGCAATGGCAGATTGGTGCAGAGGCGCAGGGCGCTTAAGTCACAGCACCTCTCTGAAACTCAACAGAATAAAACAAATCCATGATTGAATCAACTGCCGCCGCCGCATCAACATCTTCATGGATGCCCTCTATGATCGCTTCATCGTGCTAAACAACGATATTAAACGTATGAGCAGCCCAAGCATCGCCATGATTCGAGCCTCTGACACTTCTAAATATCATTCTAAGCTTGTGATGACCCTAGGCAAGGCCAAGGCCAACTCCTGATTTCGAACTGTATGAGTGTATTAGTCTAAAACCTGGTTACATGGAGAATATTGATGTTTCTTTATTTTTTCGCTTTAATGATCTTCGTGTTTTTCCTTTCCTTGTACTAATTGATTTCGCCTTTCTGCATCAATAATATACTTTAATGGACGAGCGTCTGAAAAAGATTTGTCATTGGACGAGCCTAAGGCGAGTTCATTAAGAAATATTTCAGGCGCGAGCCCATTAAATATTTTATCATGCAACTTGTTTTCTTATGAAGAGTTCATTGACCTCTAGGGCTACGATCCAAAAACACTTTTGCAATTGGATCTTGTAGAAACCAATAAATATTTTCTATAGAGTTTAGTGCTAGTGCGAGAAACATAGTTGTGAAAATTAACACAAATATCATTACCCTTTCCTCGAAGATATTTGAATAATCCAAAGTTATCAAAAAACGTTGTTATTCCGTAATATTTTGGCCACAGGCCTTTATCAAACAGTGAACATTTCAAATAACATATGGCCGAAATAGCCGAAATATTACGGAATAATAGCGCTTTTTGATAACTGTGGATTATTAAGATATTTCGAGGAAAAGGCCATGATATTTCGTGTGTTAATAAATATTCTCCATCGACTCAAGCAAGATACATTTATTGGACTGCTCTTTCATCCAGAAACACTTCATTTATTGGTAAAATAGTTATAACACGTGCTCGATAGGAAATCGTCATTCAGTTGCATGATAAATCAAATTATAGAAGCAAAAAAGGCCAAATCAATCAGTACAATGAAAGGAAAGACACGAAGATCATGAAAACGAAAACATCAATATGCTCAATGTAACCAGGACTAATACACTCATACAGTTCGAAATAAGAAGTTCGGCCTTGTGACCTCAGATGACCTTAGCCTTGCCTGGGGTCATCAGAAGCCTAGCATGGTACTTAAAAGTGTCAGAGGGTCGAATCATTGCGATGTATGGGCTGCTTATACGTTTAATATCGTTGTTTTGCACGAGGAAGCCATCATAGGGGGCATCCATTGCATTAACATATTACAAAATTGCATTTATATATTACAATTAGTTATTACACTCTTACGATAATTACCAATATTGTAGATATTGTTCTCAGTATAGGTACCCAAAACGATTTGCAGATTACTGATACAATTTACGAATTATGATATCGGTAAGACTGGTGAGGCACGAAGCTGCTGTTAAAATTTAGACTGAATCTTCCAAATTGACAATAGATTAGTAAAACTGTACAACTACTGAAACTCGATTACTACACTTGTGATGTCTTCTGATGACATGTGCGCCAGTAATGCCACAGATAGGGCTCAAATGACGTCATATTACCCACTCCCCTGACTCTAATCGACCAACCTCGCGGCTACCGGGTTATTTTTTTTGCTGTCAACCCCCAATTAATTATTAAAGAGGACGTAATTTGTCCAAATAGTTCGATTTATGACAGGTGATAAGAGGGCCAGTCGGCGACAGGGCAACGCCCATTCCTAGCGGATGAGCCTTTTGCTTCGGCCAGCCCTACTGCGCAGTGGCGCAGCAGGGGTTGGTCGAGATAATGATAAGGCCAATTAGAACTCTGATGACGGTTGGAATTTTATATGCGACTGAGAATATAGATTGGTGCGTGGGCTGAGTGACCTATTCATCTTGAATGAGAAACTGCGATGTAGATAGGTTTCCTGGTAAAGTTGTAGTATTGCAACTTGTTTTGCAGCTATTGCAGCTATCAACTTATTTTGCAGCTATTGCAGCTATCAACTTGTTTTGCAGCTATTGCAGCTATCAACTTGTTTTGCAGCTATTTCCTAGTACCTATAGTTATGTAAAAGCAATAACTGACAATGTCCACTGAAACGTCTAGAATAAAACTATATCTTTTGAAGGCATTCGATGGAGCGCTGTGTTTGTATATGTAACAAATACAAGCACTTACACGTATAATAGTGGTCTCTGCTCGTCAAAAGTGAAGAAATGCGATGCAATTATTTGCTAAAGAAAAACAAAAAAGCAAAAGCTAAAGCATTTTCTTTCTTTTTGTCGCTGGCTGAACAGACGTTAGAGATCTAGGATTTTTCTTATTAACCATTCTAGTTCATTTCTCTTTATCAAAACAAGATCTCACACTCTGCAAACATGCAATTAGGCCTAGTTCATGATCCAAGTGACCGATTAAAACCAAATAAAGATAGCTTTACTCTCAGCTGCCAAGCCGAAATTATCGCCAGTTGCTTTACATGGTCCATTTAGACGTACTTATCGAAAAGTGTCCATAAGGCAAACTGTCCACAATCGCATTAGCTCTCGACGTGTGTGTCCCGCTTTGAACAGATATCCAGCCATTGCATAGCCTAGTAAAAAAAATCAGCAATGACGCTTCTATTTTCTAAACAGAAGTATAACACACTATCACAGTCATGCAACACCATGGAAATGATAGCGAATTCAAAATACCTCGATCAAGCCTGATTAACCATGTAATCTGGACAATGGTCAACCTTTGCCGACGGAAGAGCACCTCCGTTGAAGACTGTAAAACATCACGCCCGGAAGTAAACCTTACACAATAGTGCGCTCATTTCGGTTGCTCTCCGGACGGTAGCGGTCTGTCCCTGGGAGTGGAAGTGGGAGGGGGAGGGGGAGGGACCTCTCTAGGTACGGGCTGGTGCAGGGGTGAGGTCGGCTCGGGCGGGCCGGGGGACCATGAGGGCGCTACTCCGCCTCGCCGGCGCCAGCCCGACGTCTGGAGCAATGTCAAGGGCACCCCCGCGCCACACTATAACTATAAAACGGGCCCACCCGGCACCCACCTCGTCAGTGGCGCTCTCAGATCAGCGACATGAAGGTAACGACAACACCTGGAGAACAGCCGGCGGCGCGGGCGGAACGGGACGGATCGGAGCGCGAGGCGCGGGGCGCGAGATCCAGATCGCTGGGTCGCGGGGCGTGGACACCCGGATCGCTGGATCGCGAAACGAGGAGCGCTGGGTCGACGAAAAGAGCCGTGATTTGAGTGACGTGCTGCAGGTGGTCGGAGAACTGGAGCAGGAATGTGAAGAAGTGCCGGAGATGACTGGCGAAAATGTCGCGAGGTCGCCGGCTCAGTGATTCGTGGTGACGCCCCACAGTCTCTCAGTGGGGCGTTTTGTGTGGGGAAGGCTGTTCCGGTGACCAGCGAGGTGTAACAGGCCTCATTATCTGCCGTGATAAGCGATTTAATTTGCATTGATTCTAATGTTTTGGCCTTCATGCATCGCCAACATTGTGAAGTTGAGCTCAGAAGAACATGAAGTGTGATCAGTTGCGCCATTGCTATTTGGAAGCAATGTTTTTTGGCCATATTATTATCATTCAGTTTTACACTTAAATATTCATCTCGAGTGCGAAAATAAAAAAAATATGACTTTGATTTCCACAAATTTTGAGTTACAAGTGCTAATTCTTCGAATTATTCAAATTTGAAGTCTATAAATTTCGATTAAAGCCAAATCATGTAGCGGATGAAAAAAGTTAATTTTTATTTCTTTATTTCATGCTTGTAACGCTTTCTTGCTTCTGTTATTCTAACTGAAAGACGTTTTAAACAGATAATTCTAGGGACTAGATTCAACAAAGCTTTGAACCAAATGCGGCACGTCAAGTATGCATCATTGAGCGCAATATTTTGTCATTTTTTTATGATTTAAAGAATGGATGTTACTAATTACTATCGTAGATGTTATCAAACATTCTTATATTACATGCCCATGTGATATTAATTTATTATAAATGATGTGATCATAATGGAGGGAATTTATCTATGCAAATGTTGAGAATAGTATAATATTGAGGAACTGTTGTTCGAATCAATCATTACTTATTTGATCGATTGTTGATTTCATTTTTTATAAATTCATTTTTGGGATATACAAAACATTATATATTTTAAAGATAACTCATACAACTATTTAAAAAATAAATATCCTCAGTTAAATGTGATCGTTCTAATTATCGCTCAATTATGGATTGGCCCAGAAGTGGAGTCTAGTCATTGACTGAGCCTCAAGAATATGACGACAGGGTAGTACGTTTTTGATTGACTGACCGATTCTAACACATTTTTGTAAAGTTAATATTTTTTCAAAGTTGATTCACTTGAGATCATATCTTTCCTGTAGACAACAATGTTGTGTACGAACGCGACTAGCGCGACTCCTTCAGTGTTTCGACTGACCGTTGAACGCTGTGCCGCAGATTCTCCTCCTGGTAGCTGCAGCCGCGGCGCTGGCGTCGGCCGCCGGCCCTCCCAGGCCCCGCTACGCCCCCGAGTACAACTACGCCCGGCCGTACCAGTTCAAGTACGGCGTGTCCGACCCCTACACCGGCACCGAGTTCTCCCACGAGGCGCACAGCGACAGCCAGACGGTACTCGGACAATACTCGGTCAACCTGCCCGACGGCCGCGTCCAGCACGTCCGCTACACGGCGGACGAGGTCGGCGACGGCGGCTACAACGTCGTGGTCACCTACGAGGGCGTGGCGCAGTACCCGGAGGGCCCCGGCGAGCACGGCAGCGGCGGCAGCGGCGGCTACAGCGCTCCGCGGCACGTCTACGGCCCGCACGGCGTGTCCAGACCAGCCTACGGCCCGGCGCCGGTCCACCCGCTGAAGCCAGCCTATGGGGCCGGGTACAGGGGATACGGAGGAGCGACGGGATACGCCCCTCATTCCGGCTACGGCGCCAAGGCGGGCTACAAGCCGGCCGGATATCAGCCGAGCTACTCGGGATATGGAGCTGCTCCGGCCCACTCCAAGGCGCTAAGCTACAGCGTCCCTTCTACGGAGAAGACGGGCTCAGCCGGTGATGATCATTCTGAATCTAGCCATTCCTCGGATTATAAGCCTTATAACACCTATGGGGCTGATGTAAAGCCCTATACTACCTATGGTACAGTTTCCCATCCCTCTACCACCTATGGTGCCGATGCCAAGCCCTCCACTTCTTATGGCGCCGATGTCAAGCCTTCCACTTCTTATGGCGCCGATGTTAAGCCCTCCACTTCCTATGGCGCCGATGCCAAGCCTTCCACTTCTTATGGCGCCGATGTTAAGCCCTCCACTTCTTATGGCGCCGATGCCAAGCCTGCCACCTCTTATGGCGCCGATGCCAAGCCTTCCACTTCTTATGGAGCCGATGTCAAGCCCTCCACTTCTTATGGAGCCGATGCGTCCTATCCCAAAGCTTCCACCCATTCTGTGGGCTACAAGCCCTCCACCACCTACGGGAGCGCACAGTACCCTAGCTACGGCTATCCTGCCTCCTCCCACCCCGTCGCACCTTACTCGCCTCCCTCCTACAGCCACAGTCCCTCCTACAAACCCTCCACCTCGTACGGCCACAGTCCCTCCTACAAACCCTCCACCTCGTACGGCCACGGAGCGGCCTACGGCCACGGCTCGGCCTACAGACCCGCTTACGGTTATGGCTCGTCCGGTCACAGCTCCTCTGGAGCTGGGTACTACAGCCCTGCGTCTTATCCGTCCTACTCCTACAAGCCTGCTCCTGCTTATTCTGCTGGAGACTATCACCGCCCCTCGTATGGCTACAGCCCGGCGCCGTACCAGCCGGTGACCAAGCATGAATCTTATCCTGCCTACGGGTCTGCCTCGGCCTACGGCCATCCTTCGCCTTATGCCCTCGTCTCTAGCTACACGGCGGGATACCCTGCGGCGTCCTACAAACCCGTGCCCAGCTATGGGGATAAGAAGACTTACGAGCCCAAGCCGTCTTACCAACCCGAGCCGTCCTACAAGCCGACTCCTTCCTACAAGGCCGAGCCCGCCCACAAGGCGGAGCCTGCTCACCCTGCCTCTTACAAACCCTCTCCCTCTCACAAGGCTGAGCCCGCCCACCCCTCTTCTTACAAGCCCGCTCCTTCCCACAAGGCTGAGCCTGCTCATGCCCCGTCCTACAGGGTGCCTTCTTCCAGCGAATACAAAGCCCCATCTCCCTCTCACCCCTCATCGTACAAACCCGCTCCTGCGTACAAGCCTGCTCCTGCGTACAAACCTGCTCCTGCGTACAAACCCGCTCCCGCGCACAAGCCTGCTCTTGCGCACCCGACCAGCTCTCCTTACCAGCAGGCGCACCCGTCCTACGCGCCAACGATGGCTTACGGACGTCCCTCTACCACGTACAAGCCTAGTCCCAGCTACAGCCACGGCTCATCACCTGCCTACGGCTACAGACCAGCTCCTGCCTACGGCAAAGCCCCGGCCCCTGCCTATGGCCAGGGCTACTCTCCGGCGCATGCCTACACCCCGAAGCCTGCCTACGCTCCTAAGGTCGTGCACAAGCCCCTGACTCCGCCTAAGAAGATTGAGTTTGTGCACGTTTACTATCCGGGACCGTACCACAAGACCAAGTCTGAATAGGCTGTTCAACTTTGTAACTGTGTAATGTGTATACCGCCATGGTAGATTAATTATCTGCAAAAGCTAGTGATACTTACTCATGTTGCATTGTTGCGTGAAAGTAATTTATGTACGAGTGTGTGCTTTAGAGTGTGAAGAGAGGAATGGGTTGATATTGTCGGGTGCCAATATACTTAAACACGTGCCGATAGTTTTCTGGGGTGGGCCTAACAACGCCTTGGTGAGAAATGAAGTGTTTGGAAATAAACAAATGTGTTTAATTGTGAGTGTATTGAGATGTGTTCATAATTAAATGAAATAATTACTTTCCTTCCTTCAAATGAGGAGGTAAAAGTAAGTGAAATAATTACTTTCCCTCTTGATTTCGAGATGAAGTTACATTTAGTGAGGGTTTGCGCTATCACATCACACGGTGTCATTTTTTAAAAAGTGCTGATGAGTGTCATGAGAAACTCATGCAATAGCCTGTCCAAAAGTCTATATCCGATTTATTTTATGTCAAATATAGGAAGTATTTTTAGGTGAAGAGAATTACAAGGAAATTAATTAGCCTTTCAATATTCGCATTTTATTTCAGACAATTTTACTTCGTGCAGTGAAGAAGTAAAACAACGTTCTCGGCAGTGGTCATTATACGATGCAAAAAACAGCCCCCAAAAAACAAACAAAAACATTGATCCACATAGAACCGAAGATCATGATTTGCGTAAACTGGTCGAACACTGTGGTATTTGACCAATATGATTAAATTGTCGGTGATTCTTATTTGCTGCACTTTAGTTTATCGAAAGAATACCTTTACTAAGTAAGAAGTAAATTATCCCGAATCAACAAAATTTTGCTACTGAGAGCGAACAAATATTTGCGTTATGCATAACGAGTAGGGATTTGAGGACGTTTTGCAGACACGCAATTACAAATTAGGATCAAACAAAACATTGTCCGTAATAATGTTGAAAATGCTCCCGCGCTATTTTGGTAGCAAAATGTGGGTGTCTCAGTACTGCACAAATGGTCTTTAATACTGACGTTCTTCTGACGTAGCCAAGGAGATTCACATACACCTTCTTGATGGCTATACAGTAACGCAGTTTTCAAAAGACTATGGGTTGCGATAACAATGCAAGAACGATACGCCAGCGATGCGTTTTTTAAACGGTGCTTCATCTATGGCGGTGACATGTTAGGGAAATGTAGTAAGCCAACTTCAAATAAACTTAACTTTTTAAGACAGAGACGCATAGTTTTCTGAGACGATTCGATCAAAATGTTGCCAAGTTTAAAGTCAGTTCGCTATTCACTGACTTCCATTCCTCAAAACAGCATATTTTTCGCCCCATTCTTTACAGGAAAGCATATAAAAATCACAAAATAGCATGAGGAGCGAGAACGGCTTACTAGTTGCCATTTATGATTGATAGCCTTTGCTGTTTTCCTAGTGAAGTCAGACATTTGCCTACATTGTAACAGATGAATGAAATTAATAAATCAAATGAATTCATTAAATGAATATTCATTAAGCGTTAGCTACCTACATATTTATACAATGCCGTTTCCATTGAGGTGGGGATCGGGTTGCAAAACCCAAAATGCACTGCCAGGCACGAACCCACGGGCTCACACACCAAACAAGACCTCCCCTGCTCATTTGCTCCGCCATAACCTCTATAATTAATCAGTCCAAGGCTACCGTTTTTATATTACTAATTCCGGAAGGCTGATTAATTACGCCTTCCAAACCTAACGATGCGAGACGTTCGGAATTCACAGATTCACGCGACTGAAAAGCCATCTTCCGTTCTCGCCTATGGAAGCTGTCACTCCGGCATGGCGCCTATTGAGACCAGGTGGGCTCCATTAAAGCCCGTCTGGGCTCTGGTGTGGCCCATATCAGCACTGAGCAGTCCACGGCCGGTGCCGGCCGCGATATACCGTCGGCGGCTCGGTCTGAGGGCTGACCTAGAGCGGCTGTTCCGGAGTGGCACCGAGCCGCGCCGGACGGGCCGGGGACAAGGTCAAGGGGCGGCGGCTGGGCGGGGCGCCCGCCGCCCCTGGACCGCTGCCAGGACATCTCAGCCAGAGCCGACCCTCCGCCCTGCCCAGCCCAGTACACAGCGCCCTGGCCTGGCCACAGTTAATGTGACGACTAACAGAGCAGGGTCGGGCCAGGCAGTGACGTAGCAAACTGCCCTGGCAACCTACCAACACACCAGCATTAAACTTATTCATTACTATTCTCTTAGCTGAATTTGCTGACCTTTGAAGCACACTAAACTAAATTTCAAATGATATATTGAGCTGTGTTTAAATCGTTCTAGCCTTAGACGTTACCATGCAGCTAGGCGCCGCTTACCATACCACAAGCAACTACCGTTTGTTTACTCAGAGTCGTACAGTGCTGACCGGAGCTGCTGCACCATATAGTCTGGTGGCAGACCCACTCCCGCTGCCACCCGTGACGGGCGGACGGCACGTCAGTACGCACTCCAACATCAGTACCCGCTCCAACATCACTGCGTCACCATCACATCACCTCCGTGACGCGCCAGTGACGTACACGTGACGTGACCCGGAAGTGACCAATGCGACTTCAGTGACGTCATTGACCTCAGCACCATCAGTGACGTCACATCAGCGTGTGATGGCGCCGTCAGTGGCCGTGATCGGCGGCGGAGTGAACGGCGTGGGCTCGGCCCTGGCCATCCAGGACGCGCTGGAAGGGGTGGAGGTCATCATCATCGCCGCCGATCTGACGCCTGGTACTACTGGGGACGGCTCGGCCGGCGTCTGGGGACCCAGGAGCATCGATGGCCAGCCCCGACAGGTATAGCTGCACGGACGTCAGTAGCAATATCGTCTGAAGCGTCTGAAGCGTGCCGTTGATTTTTTTTTTTTTACAACACTTCAATTGTAAACATAAAAACGTTCGTATGTATGAATGCACGTATGCATGCACGTATGTATGTATGCACGTATGTATGTATGTATGTATGTATGTATGTATGCATGTATGCATATATACCCTAAGTCCTGACTAAATGAGGTTGAGCCATCCTTCACACAAGGCTTTAATCTGCTCAATTTCAATGTCTTCAGCGCTTGTGAGGTTTATGTTTAGGTTAGGCAGCCTCACAACCGAAACGACGGTCTGCAGTGCGGTCTTGTGGAGGTGCTGGGGAACATCAAGGGTGACACGCTGTGGAAGGACTGCGGCAGGTTCAGGTCCTGGTCTAAGCGGCTAATCGACGTCGAGGTTGACTTTCTTGGGTGCGATAATGAATTATTTGTTTGTGCGGATTTGACGGAAACATTCTATATGTATACATGTATGTATTTATGTATGTATGTATGAAAGTACGTATGTTTGTATGTATGTGTGTATGTATGTATGCATGCATGTATGTATGTATGTATGTATGTATGTATGTATGTATGTATGTATGTATAAGCATGTATGTATGTATGTATGTACGTGCGTGCACTTCCCTATTTTATATCGCAGAAGTGACTGACCCGATTGTGTTTAAAGTTATTGAGTTGGTAGGAACCCCTTATCCTTTGCAATTTTTTTTACCTAATAAATTTAACATTTGATTTGAAATCTGCCCGTCACCATATTGGAATCACGTAGTGCTTTACTTATAATAAGATACAGTTAATATCGTATGATAGGTAGATCACAATATTATCCAAGCCATGAAATTAAGGACTTAACAAACTTTAAACCAGGCAAACGGAAAAAAGAGACTAAGGTGTTAAAGGTAGTGTGTCTACTCACATTGGTCATTTGGAGTTATGGTGACAGGATTGTAGAGCAGATTTTTCTGAATG
>JARFNZ010136828.1:0-10791 GCA_031763405.1 Balanus nubilus
GACCTTGATTGTGAGGTTAACCTTTTTGGTTTATTTTCGTGTAAAAATTTGGGATTTTTGTTGATCCCGAAATGCTTCCTTATGTATTACTGAACAATGCATAGAATAAAGGATATGTTTTCTTTGTAATTTCCGTAAGTTTGGTCAATGTACGTGAATATCTCCAAATTACCCGAAGGGGGAGCGTAGCGGATGAATATCTGAACGACTTTTGCAGCTAGTCATTTTGTGTACACATAATGTCATGGTAACAAGTAAAGTTTGAGTTTTTTCTGTCATTGAATTACCGCCGGTCCTCCACAAGGTCGGTTGGTTCCATGGATACGTTATTGTGGCCATTTACCGGTCATAAGTGGTAGGAATGTTGATGAAGATGCTACCAATTCTACGGGCCTCCCATACATTTCATTCATTTTTAATTCATATGATTTTAAATTCACATTTGTTCTGTGTTCTAATTGTTGATCTCATTCGGGCAGAATTGACATTGGTTCTCAAATACGAATTTCTCTCACGAATCAATATAGTTATCAATAAGTATGCATTACTAGGACATGCATGATAATCATTTGTAATTTGCCTAGGAAAATTGCCTAGCAACCTTTGACTATTTTCTTGATAAGTGCTACCCTCGGGACAATTTTAGATAACCCGAATGACTTGGACGTCTATTTTACTTCTTTGACTGAGATGGATGTTCTTTGGTTGAGTTTTCAATTCCAAAGCATATGCTTACTGCGGTAAACCAATAGAAAGAATTTGACAACACCCCTCGTGCAGGTACTTGTACATTTTACTGCTATATTTACTGCTACATTTGCTGGTTCCCTGGGAGGTGTTCCTGGGTATCATTTTGTTTTACTCTACTTAAATGCAAGAGTTTGCCTTCTTCCTGCTGTGCTCATGAATTTTGTGCAAGTAAGTTTTTTGCCAGATCGCAGAAAATGCGCTGCATTTGATGACAAAAGAAACGTCGTTTTTATGTACATACCTGATTGATACATGTCGTGAAGGTCGGCAAAAAAAATATGCGGGAGAGTGGGCTGTTGACTCGGCTTACCCTACCTGTGCAGTCTCTGCGAAATATAAATCATCCACATGATACCTGTCATTACATTTTTTGTTCACAACGAACATATAATCGCTCCTTAGCAGGCCGCTGAAGGCCAATTACAAGCAAGACGAGCGTTAGGGGCTTAAGTTGGACAGATTCGTTAACATACGCTAGCTGTTTATCCGACTTATGCGGGGTTTTACTGGAGTGACGGACGCCAAAAGGCATCTGCCAGGCGACACTGCCGGGCGCCAGCCCGACAGATCAAAGTTGAATTCGGTTCGCCGAATTTGTATTTACATTTGTATTTTAATTTACCAGATTTAATTTCAATCCATTGGATTGTTGTCCGGTAAATGGTGGATCTGTTTTATCGTCCGTCACACTCAGTGTTCGCTCCGCCTCATGGGGCCGCGAATCATCATTTTAAGGAGCGGCCTGCCCTCCACGATGGTCTCCGACTATGGTGTCGGGCTGGTGGCTATGAACTCCGTATGGCTCGCTCTAGCATTCAGAGGCCAGAGGCTAGAGTGGAACCCTCCAGAGGCCAGAGACGCCACCCTGACGCTGGGCGACCACTGCATGGCGTTCTACGCTAATCACTCGGCGGTGTCATGTTGCACCAATCCTGAATGTGTTCATATTGTACTGTGGCATGCATTTCAAGAAAATATTAACTCGCTCTCACTCACTTACTCACCGACCCCGAAGCGCCAAGATGAGAGACAGCTACGCTGGGCGCCCAAAATAATTATGGCTTAACTGTCGATTTGGAATCCCTAAATATTTCCTAATTTGACTTAAATATTTGGTGGTTTCTCATCAAGCCTGACAAAACTTTCGGGACCGTTGGAAGGCTGCGTTATACATTTTGTGCCCTGTACTTTATTTGTTATTACCAAGATGATGAAATTATTGACAAGTTGGTATCACGTACGTCATAACTGGGAAGATAACTAGTCTTGAACTATTACTTGCGATGGCAATTCAGATGTGCTTTACATGTGCTTTAACTTCGTCTTGCTCTTTTCCAGAATCGACAGATTCATACTTGTCAAGCGTCAAGATTTAGTTCCTTTATAAATAATAAACTATTTAGTTATTGTTAACAATGGAGAAAAAGACACCTCAGTCGTACGCCGGCATCCCGGAAGCTCAGTTCCTGGAGGATGTGGACAGCTTTATGAAGGAGCAGGGCTCCGATGTCACCGTCGAGATAATCCTTAAGAGGCTCGAGGAGCAGCACCAGAAATACAAGTTCATGGAGCTGAACCTCATGTCAAGACGGAAGCGACTGAAGTCGCAGATCCCCGACATCGAGGGCTCACTGAAGATCGTCAAGCAGATGCAGGAGCAGAAAGGCAAGGAGGGCGTCATCACCTCACACTTCTTGCTCTCGGACCAGGTATACGCTAAGGCCGAGTCGACGCCTTCCGACACGGTCTGCCTCTGGTTAGGCGCCAACGTCATGCTTGAGTACTCGCTCGACGACGCCAGCAAACTGCTCTCCGACAACCTCAGCAACGCCGCCAAGAACCTGACTCAGGTGGAGCACGACCTGGACTTCCTCCGCGACCAGTTCACCACGGTCGAGGTGAACATGGCCCGCGTGTACAACTGGGACGTCAAGAAGCGGCAGGCGGCCAAGGTGGCCGGGGCAACACTATGATGAGGGTGTGACTGTGATCGTTTGCTGCACGCTCAGTTGATTCACCGTTATTCATTTGCTTTACGTCAACTCAATCTTGGGCAACATTTGCCTTGCGCAGTGGTGTGCGCAAGTCCTTAACTCGTTTATTAACACAGTTGTCTGCCGATGCCTTACAAATATCTGCTTTCTCAGCGTCTTCGGAGATGTGCAACCCATGTGTTAAGAGAAATAAATGCTGCTAATGATATCTTATTGTTAATCGTCGAGAACTTCTCACGGGCGATTGATGCTATTCACCATATTGCTAACAAGACACTGACTCAGTTAATAAGCAAGATACTCTGTCTGGGTGTATGTCGCGTGAAGTTGGTAGTGATGCACTGAGGCAGCATTCCGTTTATCTATTACGTATACCTACTGACGTATCACGTAAATACTCCTAGCGGTCATCTGCTGATAAACAGGCGATTTCCTCACAGACAACAGTTTTCTTTATTTCTACATTATTCATTTATCTAGCAATAGACGGCGTCCTCAGTGTTGACGAGGATCCAGTCCAGGGCAGCCGTTACCCTGGCGTACACCCCGGCGGACAAGGGCCTTGCACAGCCCAGCCCCCAGCTGGTCACCCCCAGCAGCGCTTGGCGGCTCTCCGTCCCCTCGGCACCGTCTGCCGCCACGCTCACGGTCAGCGGCCCGCCCGAGTCTCCGTGGCACGTGTCGCGACCTCCGGCCCACACGTTCCCCGCGGCGCACACCATGCTGCCCATGACCGGGATGGGAACGTTCAGGACTCCACACAGCGCGTTGGGCATCTGCTGCAGGGCGACGCTGTGAGGCCGATCGGGCCGCTCCCCGCCCAGCTCCTCGGCGCCCCAGCCTACGGCGGTGGCGGAGGCACGGCGGTAGAGGCCGCGTTCTGGCAGGCAGACCGGGGCGATCCGGTTCCCGGTGGCAGGGAGATTCAGTGGCGTCTGTAGACGCACCAGGCCGAGGTCGTATCCGAGGAAGAGCGGGCCAAACAGGGGATGACGATGAACCTTGGAGACATTGAGGCGCAGGTCGCCGCCTGAATCCTGTCTGAGATCGTGTTTCCCGAGGATGATCTGTAGTTTTTGGGGATGACGTCGGACGAGACAGTGGGCCGCGGTCAGCACGTAGCGGTCGTTGATGAGGGAGCCGCCGCAGAAGGGGCGGTGATGGCCTGGCTCCACCAGCGCCGCCAGCCACGGGAACTGGTGCTGGCCGGTGGGGCTGCCGCCAGCGATCCGCGCTCCCGGCGGGAGGTTGGTCCGGCCACAGCAGCTGCTGTTAGAGGCCAGGCCGGGGATCGGCCGGCCCCAGCGTGTCTGGCGAGCTGAGAGCGACGTCCTGTGGTGTAGAAGACTGAGCCATGACACTGGTAGCCAAGTCCACGGCGAAGGGTCGCGCAGTTCCATCGTTAACGAGTACGGTGATATGCTGGGATATTCGCGCTCAGTTTTGCTTGATGCAGCGATGCTCGGAAGCTGACGGCACAGCAGGAGAAAGAGAGGTAGTGCCCAGAAAGCACTCACGAGGGTCATGTCCGCAGGTCAGATCACACCGACGCCTCACTATCCCGCGACTCTAAAAACCTACCAGATTCGCTGTTCACAAAACGCGATGTCGCATCGCCACAATCACAGACGCAACGTCAATCCTTGTCGCTGCTTGATTGGAACGATGACCGTCAGAACAGAAACTAGAGCCGCCTTATGCTACTTTTCAGGCGGTGCAGTCTCTATGACATGCGGTACGACTGGAACGACAGCCGGTGTGGTAAAAAGTGGTCCTTTTAGTGAGCAATGACCTCCAGACGCTCGCAAATATCACTCCCGAACAGGTGAACGGCCGTACAGAATTCAGGTGAAGGGAATCAAAGGCAGCAATATGGTATCACATTACTACGCTACGTACATTGCGCTTTTGTTACAAACAGCAATTGGACACTACGGTATACAGGGTATATAAATTACGCGCCCTAACCCAACAACAACATAAGGGTATATACAAATACTCTGGACACGACCGTCGCAAAATTCTAGTCACAGACTGGAGCTTCTATTTGAATATTTTGTAGAGGGACAAGAATATCAGCAAAGCTATTGAGCTTCACCCACACAAGGGCAGGTAAGCTAATTTTGCAGTCAATTTTATGCTTGAAGTGGGAATCATCTTGTACCTACAATCTGTGCGCAAGTTATTCCAAATAAACGTGATGATGATGATGATGATCTTGTAAAAAAGATGTGGATAAACAGTACACTTTTACATCATGTTGAGTTGATGTGCAACAGCAACTGTCACTCAAAGAGCATGCCTGTCTCTTGATATTCCAAAGGAGAAGCATTTAAGGCGATAGATCCCTTTACTACCTATTCGGACAAAAAGTTTACTACAGGAATCAACATATTTTGGACCTAAACTATCCAATTCCAGCTTAAAACCACTGTGATTTGCAATATTTATCTAGTTATTTCAGTATTTAACGTTTGCACTGCACCCGTTGCATTGCCTGTGCCCAGCCGCCATTGCCATTGAGAGTTCATGTTTAATGCTTGCAACTATTCAGTTTTTTTCCTAACATTCTAATGACATCATTGGAGTGTACATTGACTATTGCCATACTCATCATACTACAGGGATATATGGGAAACTGTGGTTAGGCGAACCAATCTCCAGAAGGCGACCCAATCTCCATTTATCATGCTCAAATGAAAGGGCCCCAAGCATAGCACAGCATTCTTGTCAAGTAACAAAGTTAAACCAATGTTACACAGCGAGCGGAGCAAGGGTTTGAATCTATCACCCAGCTAATCCCACAATCCATATGGCTTAAAATGGTTTTGAAAGACTTCTTTTTTTATGGAAATTGCATGATATTTTGTTTGGAGTTTATCATGTACTGCAATAAACTCCAGTGACATCATTTCACATGCATTTCATCCCAAAACAGAAATAAAAAATAAGAATACACTGCTTGCACACTCAAGACAAATACAATGTTGTTTACGCACAGTAGGTCACAATGTGTCAAATTTTACTGATTTCAGACAATTTGGGGGGGTGGGGGCTAAAGCCCCTGCCGCCCCCTGGATCCGCTAGTGCCATGATATGGATCCAAACTGTGGATCCAGATTCCAGAGATGGGGTGCAGGTAGCCATAAGTCCTTAAAACAGCCTGAAGTCAATACAAATTTGAATAACTAAAGCAGTGTTTCCCCAAACAGCAGTGGTCCATACATATACCTCTGGGGTTACACTTCAGTAAAGCATATTGTAATAAGGGCTGAGGGCAGGGGTAAACAAATTCACAAAATTTGTGTAACAAAAGAAATGGGCAGCCCCTAATTTTAAAGTCCTTAATTTGTACATGCTATAATCTCAGACAGATCATGTTGGGGATGAAGTGTGTCAGTATAAGCTACATTGTCAGGTGCTGATAGCGAGAAAAGTTTAGGATAATGAGGTGTCCAGGGTTATAGCAGTGGTAGGTACCAGATTAGTAGGTGTCCTGTGAACATGCACAAAGTTCAAGGTAGTGATATGGGTGGTTGTGCATTTGCAAGCATTGCCCTGACTGTTGCAGGATGGTGCCATATTTCAATACATGATGTTATTAAGGTTCATATCTGTGAATATCAATTAGCTTTTAACAATGAACAAGACAGTTTCTTGTCTCAAATTATGATGTAGCCTAACCTAACCTAACCTAAGATGTTCTTACCACGGTTTGTTTCGTCTTGGTGAACAGGAATATATTTTAGGGCCTGAAGCCTAAAACAGAATAACTTTCATGTACCATTTGTTTTACCCTTTAACCTTGCATAAAATATCTCCTATGCTTTTCCTTCAGCTGAATATCCTTTATTCACAATCCCCTGGAATGTGGGTAACTTTTCTGCCCCCCTCAAGAAGAAGTTTTACTTCTCTTCTATCCAAAGCCCCCTGTTTCCACAAATGTCCCAAGAATGTGGAATATTTCTTTACAATGAAATCCTGTTTCTTTTTTCCCCAGCCAGAGAAACACTGCACAATCAATGTTCAAAGAAACTAGCCTTGGTGGCTTCATAAATATGGCAGCATCACCACCTGTCTTGCTACCTTAACCTTGGTGCATGGAAGTGAGATGTCTACTAATCCTTTACCCAGCAGGTTACCATAATTACTGCAGCTCCTGCAGTCAAAGAGCAGAGCTCAATTTCAACAAAGTTGAATAGTCATGTGGCTGCCAATGCCATCTTTTAGATGCCATGCATAAGGTTAACAATTTAGTTAATTTCATCTGAAACACTGGATGTTTCCCAAGTCCACTTACTCACCCAGGTGTCTGCAGATGGCACTTCACTACATTGTTTATTTTATAAGTTATTGACAGTTGGTGAATGTTGATGTGCAAAAAAACAATGTGCAACAGTTGTCTGATATGCACCATTTATGTAGAAGTTTTCTTGTGGTCGTTCCTAAGCAACCACAGGAGCCTAAAAAATGTCACCCCTGCAGACCTGCCCATCTGTAATAGGGTATTGATTATGCCCTACCTTTTTGGCTGCAGGAGCTGCAGAAACCACAGTCGCTTAAATAGGCTGAGAGTAAACTACTGGAACTCTGAACTTGTCATAATTTACTTCCCTTGCCATTCCCATATTACATATTATTATGTTTTGATGTGAGCCTTGCTAACATCCACCTGGGACATGGCTCTGTCCAGGACCAGCACATTTGCTGCTCAACAATGGTGCACCTAGGCCTGCAGCTGCGTGCTACCCTGGAGAACGTGACCGATGTGCAGCCGCACCTGGACGATGACGACTTCCGCTGGTACGTGAAACTGCGCTGCAACCACTGTGGCGACCAGCCCGACCACTTTATTTACCTCTGCGCCACCGACGAAGTGCCCGTCAAGGGAGGCCGCGGCCACGCTAACATGGCCGTCAAGTGCAAACTCTGCGGCCGCGACAACCACGTGGACATCATTCCCGGCTCGGTGAAGCCGCTGACGGAGAGTGAACAGTTCCAGACGGTGGTGGAGTTCGACTGCCGCGGCGTAGAGCTGACCGAGTTCTCCCCGCGGGTCGGCTGGACTTGCCGTGGGGCAGAGTCCGCCACCAAGTTCGCTGATATTGATCTCTCAGAGAAGGAATGGGTCGAGTATGATGAGAAGGCGGGCGAATCGGTGGGACTTTATGACTTGCAGTCGCAGTTCATCAAGCTGAAGAACTGAGGTCGTCGGAGAGTCTCCGGAGAACTTCTTCGTCTGCTGGGGTCTGGGGAAGGGAAGTGGTTGGGGCCGCTCGCTGCCATCGACGAATCGATCGTTGCAAGCGTGGCGGGATTCGTTCAGTTTGTTATGAGCGTTATCATTGCTGTGATGTGGGATCTTTGCTTACTTGTCATCTGGATAATGTGGAAGGACTTGCTTTACATGTTATACAAATCGGCACGGTGCTCCTAAGGAGCAGGTTGCTGGAAGATGGCTTCAATACATTTGTAAAAACTCATGTTTTCAATTTCGATTGTGTCTTGCTGCGATGCATGTAAAACGTTCGGACTAAATTCTGCTGGCTACCCGAAATTTCCCGATTGGACGGTAGGGGTCAGGATCTGCGCAACAAGGTATGCTTTGCTCGGGTTCTAGTATCACAAATCCCTCCACTCAAAAGATTCGAACTCAATTTATGAAAAAAATAATTTCCGTACGCATACCAGTGATTTAAGTAGGACTTTTGTGTTTTTCCATCACTGAGCGGTGAGCATCATTCAGATAACTTCAAATACCAACCTATTCCGATGTGACGCAATGAATCAAGTTTCAAGGCAAGACAGTTTCATTGCCTCCGAGTTTTGACATTCCCAACACAAAGCCCTCGATTTTCACGCTCACACGACCGTAGTCTTCGCCCGCGATCCCCCCATGGTCATTATTGTGATAAACTCCCCGGTTCCGTACGAAAGCGATGTATTGGCATCCTGACTAGACCCCATCCGCTTTCTCCCTCCCATGCACACGCATTTACATCCACACCACAGTTCAAAATCACCGGATCATAGAACATTACACAACAACAGAAAATACATAACAGGCTATCGACTGCCGATATTTCGCGTGTTCGCTCTCTCGTTCGTTTGCAAGGACCACCAGAATAAGAGATCTTCATACAAGGGGCTTCTGCTCACTGCAAGCAGGACAAACATCGGTCATCAGGGGCACTCGAGGAAACGATGATGCAGGAGACCCAATCATTGTCGTCAACCAATCACCGTTGGCTCACAACTACGCAGCACTCAGCACTACCAAGTGTTCACAAAATACCAAAATATATCAGTATATCTCCACAACGGCAGGTAACGTAATGCGCACCGTGCTGTTGCGATGCGGGATATAATACGTCCGTAGGTCCGTAGTATTTCAATAATACATCTGAATCAGCCTGCCAGAACATCATCGCAGGTACCTGCGGAGGCGCCAGTCGCTTCCTCCTGCGCAGACAAGACCTATCGCGAACCGCACGCCGCACAGCCTCTTACTTCTGACCTCTGATCGTTCAGTCCCTCAGTCCGCTACACCTGAGTGACATTGCGCCGCTTTCGTCCCTCCACATAGGACAGCGCCGCGCTGCGCCTCTCCCCGTGACCTCGTGTGGGCAGCATCACCAGCGCTGGCGGCATCTCTGTCGGCGTCATCTCGCCAGGGGCGGGCTCTGCCCCTGACGGCAGACCAGCGCCGCCCTGCAGACCGGGCAGACCGGGCCGCGGTGGCGTGTCACGGTCGCTCGGCCAGCCTCCGCCCGCCTCGGACAGCGTCGTGGCGTGCCTCGCCTCGCTGGAGAGCGACAGGATCGAGTCGGACGGCTGGGAGCTGGCCACCGAGCGGCCGTCGTAGACCATGTCGTCGCCGTACGGCGTCTGGTAGCTGTTGTACCTGGCGCGGCCGGAGCCGGCACGGCTGGCCGAGAGCCCGCCTCCGCCATAGCCGCTGTCCGGCGCCGGGGGACGGCAGTCCGGCTGCTGGAGGATGTCCGAGGCTGTCCACATGACGGGAGTCTGGGCGGCCGGCCCGTCCACGGTCACTCCTGGCGCCGCCGCAGCGTGCTCCTTCTTGTCTACTTCACCGGAGATTGTCACGGGCGGCATCGAGGTCTTGAACGCGGCGGTGCCGTCTCCTGCCGGCCCCGTCCTTCCCGCTTCACCACCATCAGCCTTTCCACCCCTCCTGTCTCTCCGGCAGCAGCAGCAGGCGATCAGCAGTATCAGCACCAGCAGCGCGGCCCCAGCCGTGCTGGCAGCCACGATCAGCAGCGGCTGGTCGTGCAGCATGGCGCGGGTCGGGGCGGGCGGTGCCGCGCTGGTCACCGGAGGAGGCAGAGTCGTCGGCGGAGGAGGCACCACGAACGGCACGATGTTTGAGAGCGCGCCGCGGTTTCCGGCGGCATCGTGCGCCCGGACGGCGAGGAAGAGCAACTCGCCGTCGACGGTGTCCAGCCGGACGGCGGCGGAGCTGGCCGAGCCGGCCGGCTGGGGGCTGCTCCAGCCCCGCACCGGGACGCCCCCACTGAAGTTGCCCCGCAGCTGGGCGCGGCTCGTCGAGTGGCGCGCGTCGTACCGGATAGCTGGCGAGAGATAGGGTGCATTCAGTTTGACTGCGTAGGTGCTAGACGAAAATCCTCTGCTGAGCTGTTTCATCGTGAGACCTGACTTGTTGGACTAGTTACTTTTCCTACGATAATATTTTGTCTATATTATGCAATAGTGGAAGGCAAGATGAAGGCACACACTGTCCATAATAATGTTTCATACTTTGGCTGCATACAAAATCATCTGTTACTTCCTTTCCGAGCAACCCCGGCACACAGCTGCGGCTGTCTCTCCCCGCTTGCGTCCGGCCCGTCCCTTTCCCAAGTCCTCACCTCTGCCATCCGACCTGTCATAATCATCTCCGGGCGCCGTCCACCTCAGTGTCACAGTCCTCTTCTCCGGGTCGACATCCGCTCTGAGATCGGTGATCCTCCCCGGCGGAAACACGTCGGCGCCGCGCAGCGACATGGCCGACAGGCGCACGGCCCCG
>JARFNZ010136839.1:0-10791 GCA_031763405.1 Balanus nubilus
GACGACGAACGAGACGAGACGAGACGAGACGGGACGGGACGGGACACGGGACACGGGACACGGGACACGGGACACGGGACACGGGACGGGACCTGCTCTGCTTCTGTACAAGGAGCGTGTCATGGACATGTCATGGACATGTTATGGGCATGTCGTGGTCATACCATGAGTGTGTCTTTGTGGTGAGAATGCTGTGCAGTGTGTTGGCTTTTGACAGGTGTTTGAGATAGGCCGTAGTGGAGGTGTAGAGTGCTGGATTAAGGTTGAGATCATTGGGAGATACGTCGCCGCGGAGAACGCGATATGGCTCGTCTTCTCTGAAATCGCTCATGGTGGTTTTTTGAATAATGAATGCGTCACCGCCCTTAAAGTCGTGTAATCCGGTAGATCTACATTTGTTTTGTTGTCCGACCAGATCACCTACCAGATCACAGTTGATTATCTCACTGTGATAAGCAAAAACACAATAGGCAGCTGTGAAAGCGTGCCGGTGATCTGTGATTTATCTTGATCACACTACTGGTCGGTGGAAGAAAATTAAATATGAACCCATTTACACGGTGCAACAGTGGCGAAAGATTTGCATCGCACGCGCTGACCTTTCTGCCTGTCTGTCTTTCTGTGTATGCGACTCTCTATCAGCCAAGCCTGACCCCAAGGCCGCGTTTTGTGACGCTTCCGTTGACCTCTTCATTTCCTGTGTTACAATAGTTCTGCTGAGCTAACACCTGCCCACTCTCTCCTTACAGTAGGATTGCGCTAACCCCTCGCCTTCCTGTGTTTGGGTGTAGCTGGGTTGACCCTGCTACGGACTATGTCTCAGTAAAGCTCGGCTGACTCTTCTTCTACCCCTTCTGCGTGTTCAAATACAGCTGTTCTGATCTTTCCGTTACCTTGCCTGTCTATACTGCGGTGCAGTTGGGCCTACCTCTCCCCTATCCCTCATCTGCGCTTTTCAGCAGAGTTGAGTTAAGTTGAGTTCCGTCCCCGTTTATTTGTTTGAGTTAGCTGACGTGAGCCATCCCGTGCCTCCCTGTTTCTTAGCTCACCGATGTTTCTCTGTGTATTTCAGTTGAACTGGGCGGGAAGCTGGAGCGGTACATCGAGCGTTTCTTCAACTCCGGCCGTCAGCTGGTGACTCTGATCCGGCTCAAGGCCCGTTCGGGTCTGATCCGAGCCCGACTGGCCGGCGCTCGGGCCGCCACCGGGGACGTCCTGGTCTTCCTCGACTCACACTGCGAGTGTGGCCTCGACTGGTGAGGGAATTTTATCACATTGTTTGGTCGCTGGCCAGTCTCACTGGTGCCGATACGGGAAGGCATTGCCAGGAGTCACGGTGATGATGTTAACTTGACTGAGCTTTTAGGAGAGCTACGGACTGTCGAACTCGAGGATTATTGTGATTCAGATTTGCTTGTAATATTATGTCCGAACATCTCAAGCTTGCACTCCAGCAACATTACATACCGGCTTTTTCGGACGGGAATTTCCATTACCAACAAGGCTTTTTATCATCCATATAGTTTTTGAACATCAATGTTAGCGATTCATCGCAAGAACTATTGAAAGCTTTCAAACATATTCGGTTGTCCAAGGAACTGTCGAACATCTATATGTCTAACCTGTATGTGTACGACATGCGTGACCTGCGTGACTTGCGTGACCTGCGTGACCTGTCTGACCTGTCTGACCTGTCTGACCTGTCTGACCTGTCTGACCTGTCTGACCTGTCTGACCTGTCTGACCTCTGAGCCCTATGTGATCTTTCTGACCCGTGTCCGTCCCGTGACAGGATGGAGCCTCTTCTACAGCGGATCAAGGAGGACCGAACAGCCGTCCTCACTCCCATTATCGACGTCATCGATGACAAAACCCTACAGTACTACAACTCCAACGGAGAGTTCTTCCAGGTATGTACAAAACCCGGGCGCTGGGTCGGCCGTGTGGCGGTGTGTTAACTTTCCACCGCTATGGAATCAGGGCAGTCGGGGCCCAGTGTATTCTGTCACACATTTTACTGCAAGTTGAAATATGGCATATGCTTTCGTGTTAATGTGCCCCGAGGGGTTTCTAATGCCCTTGCATGACTCATAAATACGGCACAAGGCGTTTGGTTGGGAACACCGAGGACTCTCAGGAAACATTAATGTCTCACGATGGTTGCAAAGGTGCGATGCGGTTCAGTTTCATTCGAAGCATCTTTCCGCTAAAGGAAAATGTACCGCTAACGACAGGAAAAGCTGCTCCGTTGATGACGAATATGCAGACTATCCCCAATGTTCCTGTAACAGCGCACTGCGGACTGGTCCATCGATTTGTTCAGTAGCAGGAGAGGGGAGGGGAGGGGGGTAACTGTTGGGACGTAACTGGGGACAACATTCCACACATTGTATTGACTTTAACTTAACGCTCGTTCCAAAATCCGAACTCTAGCTAAGGCGCCGATGGACCGCGCGGCAACTATCGATACCTGGTAGTCGTGAACAGTTGCCTCGGAGACGTAACCTTCTGGGGGGGGGGGGGGGGGGGGAGGGTGACCGAACCCAAGCACTCCGGCAGCTCTGTGTCCTCCGTATGTCAGGATCGGTCTTTAACATTCCCTATGGGGGCGCCCCCATCTCTCCGCTTCACGATCCGTCTTCCCACCATCGCCACCAATCACCCCGTGCCACAATGTCGCACCTGACCTGTCACACATGCCGTCATTAGGTCCCGTCTCAGTGACATACTGCTCTGCAGTGTTCTCTGTGCTACCACCCGGCCTTCGGGCGGTGGCGTGCCGACTCCCACCAACTCTTCTGCCCCTGCCAGCCGGTATTATGGCGTCGCCCTGACTGTGGTGCCGGCGCCCGTCACCCAGCTGTTAGTCACGGCCTGTGGCCCGCCGCCGTGACCCGGTCCAGGCAAGCCGCCGTGACCCGGTCCAGGCGAGCCGCCGTGACCCGGTCCAGGCGAGCCGCCGTGACCCGGTCCAGGCGAGCCGCCGTGCCTCTGTCCCGGCGGCTCGCGGCGCGGCGGCAGTCGTCGGGTCGTCGGTGTCTCGCCGTCGGCCGCGTTACCGGGTCGGTGTCGACTATCGAGCGGCGGGGTGGAGCCGTGGTGCTCCTCACTCCGATCGAATGTGATCGGGTTTATTGAATACCCGCTGGCTCATGTGTCTAACGGCTAGATTTCGAGATAATATCTATTTTCCGGTGAAATAGGAAGATCTGGGCTTATTTGGATATTAAAATGGCATAGATTGTATGTTTTCACGGAAACTGCCACTCCTAGCATGTTTGCTTCTATATCTTACTATTTATCACATCCATCATGTATCCTGCAGTGTGGTTGGTCGGCTGTTGGTGCACGTGTAACTTGTGTATGGTCTTCCTTATTACGGTTTTGGCTAATTCGTTATTGACCGGCTTCTGTGATTGTGTTTTGTTTCCTTGGTTGGGTTGGAGACTTCAACTGGACTAGTGTATGTTTGGCCCCTTACCCTGATCGAGTTGCCGTGTTTGTTCCAGGTTGGTGGCTTCACATGGAGTGGCCACTTCACGTGGATCGACGTCCCCGCCTGGGAGCTGGAGCGACGGGGCACCGCTGCCGACCCCACCCGGTCAGTGAGAACCCGCCACTGCCACGGTCACCGTCGGTCAGGGCAATGACCCCACCCGGTCAGTGAGAGCCCGCCACTGCCACGGTCATCGTCGGTCAGGGCAATGACCCCACCCGGTCAGTGAGAACCCGCCACTGCCACGGTCACCGTCGGTCACGGCACTCACCGACAACTCAGTCACGATCAGCCAGTCACGCGGTCACAGCTACAGCCGTGCTCACGGGAGCTAAAACACGCGGCCACAGAGGTAGCCACAGTCTCTGCCGTATCACAGGCGAGGATTATCTGTTTCCCCAGCCCTGGCGCTGTGAGCTGTTATGATGCACGTGATGAAGGGCGATGGGGCCCTCTGTCGGGCAGTTATGACCGAAATAGTGAGAGGTCAGGCTCCAATGACCTTCCCCTCTACCCTGCCCGTCCCTCCCCTCCCGCACGAACAGAGGTGGGGCGGTTATTGGGTCACTCGGCGGGATGGGGGAATGGGAGGTACGTGATGGGATGGACGAAACCTGGGAAGGGGATGGGTCGATGTGTGGCGAGTCGATGTGGCACTGACCGAGGCAAAAGTGGAGGGGACGTTACTAGACGAGACAAGACAGGACTGCATGGGAAGTGTAAGAAGAGTCGGGTTCGCACTGGTCAAAGGAAAGAGGGTGGGGCGTTTATTGATGAAACAAGACTGGACTGGACGGGGAACTGAAACTAGACGGAACGGGGTACGAATGAGTGTGTGGATCTGCAACAGGGTGTGAATGAATGTCCTGATGCGGAGCGGCACTGGGCGTGGTCGGACGGGCGGGGCGTGGTTAGAGATGAGTCCGTAAGAGAAAGGTGCAGTTTGGGGAGAAAGCAGGCCGACGGGCGCGGCTGGATGGGTGCAACTGACGCCGATCACTGTCTGCTGCTGCGATCGTGAGCCGTGATTCTGCAGACGGCGGCACGGCGCCGGCCGGCTGGCCGGTGTCGGGGAGATATCGCCGGCAGATCGACTGATAGTCTGCGGAGGGTGGAGGGTGCATTGGGTCACTCTATTGCTGCATGCTCTGCATGGACTAGTTATTTGGGTGTAACAACGTGGTGGCGATCTGGGAAAGCGTAGGTCTTATCATCAGCACACGTGGCGTCTAACGAAAACTGACTTTCCTTACTGAAATGGCTGACTAAGTAGGTATAATAGTTATCCTTTCCACGCCAGTGGGCGGTGAATATGCAAACATGCAAAATCCTATCTCCTTCCAATCCTCCCTAAATCGGATCCCCACGTTCTGGAATTGTAGCTTGTTGCTTACAACTAAGCTGCACATCATGATCGCACGGTCCAACCACCGCGCATGTCCGTGGCGATGTTCATGTCTTGCAACGCCGGGGTGTGGCGGATACCTCGTCGGATCTCCTGTTGTGGAGCACAGCTGGTCGATTCAGCTCGCCCTGATCGATTCGTCGCTGATGACCTGCCGGTCTGGCCGCTCTCCAATTCGCCGCGGCAGGCGGTTCTGACTACAATCAGGCTGAGTGAGCTCACCTATGACGAAGGCGCTATCTGGGATAGCCGCAGCCGGGGCGCGCTGGGAGGAGGCGCCGCCTGTGTCCCGTTTAGTCTTGGCGAGATATTGCCACTACTCAGCGGGGTACGGCGGTCGGCGGGAAGTTAAGAGGCGATTCCAGAGCGGCGGATGAGTTCGACGTCGTTCAGTTTCAGCGGAAATGACGCGGAATGGGACAGCTGGTCCGGGTGGTCGGAAGTAACAGTCAAACTGCGCTCAGTTCCCGCTCTATGCCGGTTCGCTATCGTCCTAGTTCGTGTCGTTATGGGCGCCAAATAACGGTGGACCAAATAACCGACCCCATTTGATGTCAGCATCGCGAGTTTGTTTCATTGTCAGTAGGAGTTACTGGCTCCCGCCTATTTTGCTGTCGAATTCCATGTTTTATTGAAGTCCAGCTGAGCTGAGCGCCACTGGTGGTAACGTAGGCTTCCATAGCGCTGTCACAGAGCCGTCATTCAGCCGCCACATCTGGTCTGTCAAATATCTGTCACTGGACTGCCTCAGACGGACACTATCTACCCGCATTGTGTCGTTATATCTAACACGTGGCAGGCTCCGCCAAACAATCAGCACATCGGTGATAAATCATCCCTATCGCATACGGTCGCTGTTTGTTTGGGCTTTATCACAGTTCGACCGAACCTACCATCAAAGCTTCCAACATGGCCTCTGGTGTCACTGGTGCTGTTCAGGTCGACCTGGACTGTACAGGCGGCAAGTCACGTGAACTGATTGACGGTCATCGTTAATATTATGGAATCTTCCTGATCGGGCGGGAATGGCAATCTAAAGCTTCACTTCTGAACACTGTTGCAGCTGTTGTGAGGGCGGGATCAGGACTGCAACGTCATCGTAACCTTGTAATGACACATAGCGGCGCCATGCCTTGACCTTTTACTGTGGAGACCTTGTCGTTACGTCTTATCGTGACCCTGTATTTGCCCCGGGGCGACACTGTGTCGTGACCCCGTAATGACCCGCTGCCCGGCACGCGACACGGGCCGATTTATCCGTGTCTTGACGCTGTTGGGCCGCAGGCTCGTCGCGCCGAGGCTCTGGCGGTGTCGGGGTTAATGTCTGACCGGCACGCTATGTCGGTCCGGTCTACCGGGCCGAGGAGTCACAGCGCCGGGCTGGGACACTCGGGCAGCGAGTGGTCTGCGAGGGACAGCGAGGTGGCAGCGAGGGTCTGTCGCGCCGCAGCAGTGCGGGCTGGTGTGACGGCGTGATGTATGCGGCACATAGTGCAGACGTCGGCTGTTGGGAGCTGGTGAGCTGGCGGCTGGGCTCAGGGTCAGGCCCAGCGCAGACCGGTTGGCCGTGCTAGCTGTAAGCAGTGTGGTCAGATGTGTTTAACGGTTTTTGTCGATCCAGTATTGAACCGGTCCACTATGACCGAAACGCCGCTGGTGGAATCTTTCTGGCTGGTCCGTTGTCGTCGGTACGGGAGAGCTGCACTCAATCTGTTCAGGTTTGTTTGCTGTCAGCCGTCTCGGCTAAAAATCGATCTCAGGAGCGGCGGTTTCACCATTCCTGTCTGGACTAACGAGGCGCAATCACGTACCAGCAATGTGTGCGGTGATGCGATTCTGCCACAATGGGAGCCACGCAGACAACGCCATGGGGCCGCGATCGCCATAGGTTTGGGAACGGTGGTTATCGGCGACAGGGGGACTGTGGGAAGGCTTCCGTCCGTAATTGACTATGGGAAGACACGCGACTGGGAAGTCTGGCTTCAGCGCGAACCTGAAGACTTCATAGAATGGTCTGACGGACTCGGTCGTCCATAAAGACAAATTGCAATGCAACAAAGAGTTTCTGGCTCCATTTAGATTCTGGAGCCGTATATCTCCATTTGCAGTCGAACCTATTTAATTGCCTTTGACTCCTACATACTCCTGATACCTTTCAATCTCATAAGTATTTATGGGATCAGAATGAGCTTCCAGTGTACTCACCCACTGTCTGCCGGTCCATTAGATCGCAGTACTCTTGATAATGCCCCGCTCAGACCGGGTATAAAGGGGATAAACAGATGCAATTCACCATATATAATTCGATGCTGACAGCGGCTGCAGTAAAAAACGACTGACGTCATTCATCAGAAGAGACCGGAACCGGCCATAGGGTTGAGCCCGGCGTGGAGCGGGGTTGGGGGGAGGGGGGGGGGGCGTCACACAGGAAGTGTCATGAAAGCCATGCAGCGGGGACAGGTCTGCCTCGACACTTAGTCAATAATAATGCACATCCGATAGTGCCGCCACATCCTGGTTAGCTCACGGGTGAAAGCTGCATTTATCACTATCGGTCGGTTTGCATTCTATGCAGATCAGCAGTCTGTGTGCGGTGCACTATGTGATTGTGCAACTCTGGCGGTGTACTCTCGTCGACGGGTTGTGCACACATGTTGCTCTGTTTCTAA
This sequence comes from Balanus nubilus, assembly GCA_031763405.1. NCBI lineage: Eukaryota > Metazoa > Arthropoda > Thecostraca > Balanomorpha > Balanidae > Balanus > Balanus nubilus. The sequence goes on from JARFNZ010136839.1 coordinate 7,571, forward strand.
TCATACCCTTTGTTATCTTACGACTTGATGTTGCATCAAGCTAATGGGACGTGACATAGAACCCTTCTGAACTTTGTAAGACATGACTTAGTACCATCACGGATTATGGAATCCGTGGTTATGAATCCGTGATGTTCTATGATCCGTGGTATTATTCTGACCTTTGACCTGAGTCGGTGACCTGCTGCCCTGTAACATTACACCCTACTAGTTGAGCTGTGACCTCTGACACGTGACCTCTCTGCCCGCTCTGACCTCAGGTCCCCCACCATGGCTGGAGGGTTGTTTGCCATAAACCGTCAATACTTCTGGGAGTCGGGCAGCTACGATGAGGGCATGGACGTCTGGGGAGGAGAGAATCTGGAGATGGCATTCCGGGTGAGTGGCGAGGATGCTGGCATCACATGAAATGTTCTCTAGATTATGAGTGTTCTGTGCATTATGCATGGTATTCTGAAAGGGAAGTGTCGACCTTTAACATGGGGTTTTGAACTGAGATAGCAGAGATCGAGTAGCTTGGCTGTGGAAACCACATGAGCGCATTTGTCCCAAATGTCTACCTAGACGCCTCTAAAGAAGAGTTTGTTTTAAATTGATGTTTTGCAAGATGGCCGTTTTGTTTTGCCAGATGAACTGGATATCAGATACGCACTCTGGCATAGGATCCCTCGGCAGCGGCGCCATCGGCCGAGCGTCGCGCCCAGCCGCGCGAGCTATCTGAGGCTGTCCTGAGCCCAGCCGGTCGTTTGAATCAGTAACGGCTCACTGCCAAGTTTCAATTATTCTTTCAAGCTCGACATTCCTTAAGACATCGACCATTCTACTTAGTGCTCAAGAACACCCCCGGTTCGATATTTTACTTCTTTGATCCTTCACAACCACTGCTACTTCTTTTATACGTCCTTATTTCAAAACGATTTTCAAACACTTTACCAAATACTCATATGTGTCTACGGTCTACATAGTCTGCATTCTACCCGTGTTCAGTCGGTGTGCTTATCTTCTGACCGTGTTTCTCGCCGTGTCTCTGCCATCAGATCTGGATGTGCGGCGGCAAGATCGAGACGATCCCGTGCTCACGCGTAGGCCACATCTTCCGCGACTTCCACCCGTACAGCTTCCCGGGCAACAAGGACACGCACGGCATCAACACGGCCCGGCTGGCCGAGGTCTGGATGGACGACTACAAACGGCTCTTCTACCTGAACCGGCCCGACCTGCAGGTTAGTCGGCAGTCAGCCTCTGACCCAGCTAGCTACAGTTTTAGTCACTGTCACTCTGTGGGTCACTGTCTCGCTGTTTCAGTTACTCTCTGCGATCGCGGTAGTGTCGCTGAAGGTATTCGTAGTCTAGAGTCAGCCTGCGTCCAATAGAAGTTGGTGTCAATAGTCAGCAATCTGGGGCAGGCGTGTCTGTCTTAGTCGGCAAAGTCGCATTAAGTTTATATGAGTGGCAGTGACAGCCATGATCGATAGGCACGTGCTGTCACTTTCGGTGCGGAACATTGTTTTTCGAGTCACGTGTTGCAGTTCACTGACAGCAGTGCTGACGCTGGCCTTTCCCCCATGTCTGACTTGTGCATGGCGTCTATGGCCTCATAAGGGGGTCATATGACCTGCGCCTTTACATTTGCATTTGCATTTCATTTGCGTCATTTGCAGCGCCGTCACACCATGAAAACCGCCACCACATCTGTTTACCTCAAATTGAAAAATTCGTGACTCTCAAGTCTCAGGTGACTCCAAATGAATCGTTTGGACGACTTCCATGTGGCCTCGTTATTACCTCTGTGATCTCAGGAGATCGATATTGCTCTGTTTGACCTCTGTGACATTTCAATCTCAGCTCCTGAGTATGATTTCCGTATAACCTCCATATGACCACCTTCGTCTGACCACCTCCGTATGACCTCTGTGTGACTTCCATGTGACCTCCATCTGACCTCCTCGGTATGACCTCTATGTGACCTCAGGAGACCGATATCGGCTCGGTGTCCGATCGACTGGCGTTCCGCCGGAGAATGCAGTGCAAGTCGTTCAAGTGGTACCTGGATAATGTCCTGCCGCAAAAGTTCATCCCGGACGAGAATGTACAGGCCTATGGCCGGGTGAGTGGTTCAGACCTGACCTCGTCTCATCTTCTCTGACCGGTTTTGACTTGACCGGAAATAGTTTTCCCTGACCTAAGTTTATATTTGTAAGGTATGAAATGTTTTGTTTCTACGATAGTCGACCCGCTGTGATATTAGCGAAGGTCCTTGCTCGAATATCTCGTAAGGATGTGCATTTCCTGAAGTCACTTTACACCTGCATTCTGATAGGCTGACGCTATGGTCGAACATCCCTTTATTTAATTTTCCCTGTCATTGTTGTCACATTCACTTAGTTACACTGACCACTGGACTCTTTGTCCATTCAGTCAATCACTCGTGTTTTCATTTCAGCGGACAATTTTGATTACCTATAGTTTCTATGAAAAAATCCAAAAGGGAAACAGAACAACATGTCGCTATCATCGTTTGAATGTTGTCTGTTTGACATTGACTCGGCCTATCCGTGTTGACGGTCATACATCGGCATGCAATTTCCTCGGTTTGCCGACGACACTATCGAAAGTCTGTATCGGAAATGTTCGTTCATTCTCCCACGTCACATTCCTTGTAAGATCAGAGAATGAACATCAAACACATATGCCGTCGTTAGTAACGCCCTCGCGTGTGAGTCAACCTTGCTGCTACACTTGATGCGTGTCAAATCCTGGCTGCGACCGTCCCGCTGTTTCGAGTCCCGAGTCATGACTGTTCCGGCGCGGCCGTCTCGTCTTTTTGTCTCTCACCCTGTGTGCTCATCGTGCTCTGACGAGTTCCGGACGGGCGCCGCCGCCGCCGCAGGTGGCCTCCGCCATAGCGCCCCTGTGTCTGGACAACCTGGACAGGGAGAATGACGCGGCCGCCGACTACCCCCTGGGCCTGTACGACTGTGTCAGCACCCCCTGGCGCAACGAGGTACCGACTGCTGCTGCCCCTGCTCCCTGACTCCGGTCCCTCACCCCGGACCAAACCGGACCTAACTGGACCATACCGGACCTAACTGGACCACACCGGACCTAACTGGACCACACCGGACCGAACCGGACCTCACGGGACAGGAGACAGGATGGCACGCAGCACGCACAGACGAACTGCACCCCTCTCTCCTGCTCTGTCGGCACGGCTGTCTTCT
>JARFNZ010136850.1:7841-18988 GCA_031763405.1 Balanus nubilus
CCCCCCCCCCCCCCCCGAAATAGTCTGAAATCGGCGCAATTTGACACATTTCTAATTTAGAAGGAAGTCTAATAAGCTTTTGCTAAGACATGTTTGTTTTAAACTGTCTTATAAGGCACAAGGAAGCCAAGTCCGATGAGTTTTTCAAATTTGGTAAAACTTTTTGAAATTCAGCCCCCTCCAAACCACCTGCCGCAGCCCTCGTTCTGGATCCGCCAGTAACTGCGCACAACTAGTTTTCTGATATAGGCACACAGATGTTAGCTATTTACAGTAACCTATTTTAATTTCGACATATGAGCACATTGAGCAGTGCAATCGTGGCTCGGTTGTGGTGACTTCCGATGGTCTCCCTGTTCCCTGTGCTGCTTGGAGTCCGGATCGCTGGTGACGCGGCTGGCATCTCGGGGGGGCCCGTCCGGACCCGCCGGCCGTGGCCTGGGCGGCGGAGCCCGAGCGGCTGTACCCGCTCTGCCGGTTATGACGTCATGTGGGCTGAGCCGCGGACCGGCCGCCGGAGGAGCACGGCGGACCGACTGCTCCGGCCTCTGCTCTCGGTGCCCGCTGCAGTACTCGGCTTAGCTCACCGAGCTGGCCTGGAAGGATCGATTTCCAATGCAGCTGGGTCGCCGGATGGCGAACTTATAAATATTACAACCGCGAACGTTAGCGGATTTAATTGAATTTGTTACAGTTTTTGACTGATATTGAGCATCACTCCTACCTATAACTGCTGGAGAATAGATACTTATATGTGTTTTTTTACTTAAGTCATTAAAACGAAACTTAATGATGAAAATGTTTGCACACTATTGTTCCAATCAATCTTCCAGTCTATTGTTCCATTGTTCGGCCCCCCAGGGAACAAGTAAATGCTGCAAAATTGTCCCATGCCAGTATTTGAGCGCAATACCAACGTCATAAGTACCTACCTACCGTACGTGATACCGTACCGTACGTAATACCGTGCGTGATACCGTACGTGATACGCCATGTGCGTGATAGCGGGATGGTCTCTCATGCCCTGCAACTACACCAGCGTACACCGTGCTAATTGTTCTGCCTGCAGTCACGCGGCATGCGCTTGTGAAACATTCCCGTTGGTGCTGTTGAGCTCGATGAATTCCTGGAACTATGGATTACTGCACCAAAATCACGAACTTCACCGTTGCCCAACCGTAATACCCCACCCAACTAATGAGCTTGCCGTTGACCTTGGTTACCGGTCTCGGCGCTGCATGCCACTGACCCGTGTATGGATAGACGGGCTGCCGGTGGTCGCAGCCCGATGGCGGGCCTCCGGCCCCGGGGACAGGCCGGGGGCCGGGGGTCTGGTCGGCCCCTGCACGAGGTCTCATGGCCCTCCCTGACAGGTCTCCGGCCTCGGGGACAGACCGGGTCTGGTCGGCCTCTACACGAGGTCCCATGGCCCTCCCTGGCGGGTCTCCGGCCCCGGGGACAGGCTGGGGTGTGGTCGGCCTCTGCACGAGGTCTCTGTGCGACCGTGCCGCCTGCCGGTGTCCTTTACGGAACCCGAGAGCCTTGTTCGTGGCCCCGCTCGCCGGCGGTGGGTGGCGGCCCGAATCGGCATGGTTTGTGCTCACTCGGCGCGGCGCGGTCCGGCGGAACAAATGCACACTTGCGCTGGCGTGCAGGCCGCACCGCCTAGCTCAAACAAATATCTCTCGCTGATTATACTATAAACATACACCGGTAAGAAATTGGAAATTTGATAAGCAAGTAATGATGTTACTGAATGGAATTTAGCGGAAGCAGTAATGAGATGGATGGCCCGGTATTATCTGGCTGCCCGGGTCCACTGGCGGATCCAGAACGAGGGCTGTAGGTGTTTTTTTTTTGGAGGGGGGGCTAAATTTCAAAAAGATTCACCAAATTTATCGGATTTGTCTTCCTTCTGCCTTATAAGGCAGTTAAAAACAAACATGCCATAGTCAAAGTTAATTAGATTTCCTTCTAAATTAGAAAATGTGTCAAATTTAACCGCTTTCAGATTTTTCTCTTTTTTGGGGGGGAGGGGGCCTGCCGCCCTCCCCCCCCCCCCTTGGATCCGCTAGTGCCCGGGTTATGACGTTTCCCCACTTGTCGACCGCACAGTGGTGAGCTTGAGGCTCGGCAGCTGCGGATCACACTTGTCGTTGACCGCCTGCGGGATCCGGCACAGCTGTGACCGTCATTCAGGGTTCCCCGGTCGTGACGCCGAGACAGCCGTGCTGGCTAGCTAGCCGTTCAGTTGTGTGGGTCGCCTGAAAGACCCAGCCGCGCCAGGGGCATTCAAATCGGTCGGCAAGGTTGCGGCAGCATCTCAAACTGGTCAAGCGATATGACCGGAGCAATCTACGGTGCGATCGAGAATTCGGTGAGTGATCTCCGAGACTCGGCGACCTTGCTGCCTTGGGACTCTTGGATGGCGGACCGCGTGTTTCTCTCGCTCCCAGCCTCCGAGAAAGGCGCTGTCAGGATCGCGGGCTCAAGTATTTCGCTGACCCGTCGGAAAAGTACGAGGCGTCAGCGGCGAGCAGCGCCTCGGTCTAGAAAACTTCCACCCTCCATAAAACATGCTGGCCGCGGCAGGCGTGCCGCTGGAACTGGCGCTCGGTAATGTGTCGGGCCGCCGGGAGCGACAGTCAGCCGCCGTAGTAGCTCGCATTAATAGCCGCCTCTCTGAAGTGCCGACCGTGTGGGGTGCCGCCCCCGCCCCGATGCGCCGGGGACACCTCTGAGGATCTGTCACGTGTGACGCCCGCCAACCTTTGCCATTCGCCCTAGCCGTCCCGCCGTACATGACAGCGGACGGCGGCCGATAGGTGACAGCTGTTGCCGCCCTGCCGACGGCCGCTCTGTAGCTGTGCGCGGTGATGACGACCCAGTCAGGTGACCCTGGTGACGTCTCACCGGCCCTCCGCCGGCAGGCCGCCTCAGAGCACACCACGGGCGATCGCCGCTAACCGGTCCTGCTCCGGTCCGGTATTTCAGACGCTATGCGTTTCGCAACATCGGATCTCGTTGCAAAAGAGGATGAATACTAACTTATGTGTGTGTGCGTGCGTGCGTGCGTGCGTGCGTGCGTGCGTGTATTTATTGGGTGTAATCGGCACCGTTCGCCCTGCCTTGCCCTGTGTCCTGACGCGTGCACTGCCCTGCATCGTGTCTTGCCGTGTGGCCAGGTCTGCCCTGCACTGTGTCCTGCCGTGTGGCCAGGACTGCCCTGCACTGTGTCCTGCCGTGTGGCCAGGTCTGCCCTGCACTGTGTCCTGCCGTGTGGCCAGGTCTGCCTTGCACTGTGTCCTGTCGTGTGGCCAGGTCTGCCCTGCACTGTGTCCTGTCGTGTGGCCAGGTCTGCCCTGCACTGTGTCCTGCCGTGTGGCCAGGTCTGCCCTGCACTGCGTCCTGCCGTGTGGCCAGGTCTGCCCTGCACTGTGTCCTGCCGTGTGGCCAGGTCTGCCCTGCTCTGCGTCCTGCCGTGTGGCCAGGTCTGCCGTGCACTGTGTCCTACCGTGCGGGTGTGCCCGGCGGCTCAGAGCTGTCCCCTGACTGTGACCATCTCCACCCACAGACAGCCGAGGATGAGAAGAAGAATGGCGCCGTGGTGGAGGCGGAGGCCGGGGAGAACCACGAGCGCGGCGAGTGGGGCTCGCAGTGCGACTTCATGCTCAGCTGCATCGGGTACGCCGTCGGCCTCGGCAACGTCTGGCGGTTCCCCTACCTCTGCTACAAGAACGGCGGAGGTCAGTAGGTATCGCTGAGCACCGCGCGCCCGGCGGTCAGCTATCTCAAAACCGCTGTCTTCAGTCCAGAACCCCATGTAAAAGGTTAACTACATATTCCCTTTGACCGCCATTAGCGGCGTCATATTTGCACTATGTGGAAAAGTGTCAGTAAAATTGGTTTTCACTCCAAGCGAGTGTTTGCTATTGATATTATACGTCGTAACCTACCCCACGGTGTAGATGCACTGTGCGACCCGCGTCCCGCCCTACCGAGACAGGTTGCATCAGTTGCAGAAACCACCACAACCCATCAGGGCCATAGTAGTTTCATTTATTAACTTACAATAAAACGAACATCTGCCTAAAAAAAAACATGTTCGCGAAAGATACATCAAGTTGTGATCATGTCCGTTCTAGCCTGTAGGTACATCATAGTTTGGCTGCTGTAAAGTCTTAGCAAAAAAGTGCTGCATCACGCTGTTTTGCAGTAGTATGTCAGCATTCACCGTTACATGTGGTGGGCTGATTAGTGGCTAGGCAGCACACTCGTCAGCTGTACTGACACTGTCGAGTGCCAGTCCTGAGTCACTCGTCGACAGCCAAACTAGCGGCACAGAGTAGACGAGGAGGGATACGGGGCCTCCCTCGGGGCGGCGGCGCGGTGACCTCGTGGTCTTCACGGGGCGGTGAGCCCGTTACGCCCGCTGCACACTACCACTTCCCGTCTCCGTGGGCTCAGGGCTGCATTAGTGAGGAAAGTTGCCTGTTAAGGTACTTACACGAGTGTGTATGTCGCTCTCACTGGTGCCAAGCGTTTTCAGCATCTCGTCAGCGATCCAAGTGTGCTGGTGAAGTGTTCGATTCAGTCTGCAAAGATCTCGGACGGTGGGGATTGGGTAAACGTCCTCCAAATTTTCATATCCTAACGAAATAATTGAGTGTTAGGAAATGCATTTCCTTTCCGTTCGTGCCGGTACCGGGCATTGGTTCGGCATTGGCACTAGTATTGGACAGTGTATTGTATTTTCTGATGGGGAGGGGTAAGAGTGTCCAGGGACCCCGGGATGTCGGGTCCCCCTCGTAGGACTGAGGGCTCCCTTCACTACCACAATGCTTGATGAGGTCGGTAACATGGGTGACGCATCAGCGGAGCGTAAGGAAGGAACTGTGAGGGGAAGCGGCGGGGATTCCCCGCGTCTCCCGGGCGGGTGAGACACTCACCGCGGCTCGCCCGGGCGGCCTCCGCTCCCCGCTGGTCGACACACCGCCGATCGAGGCGAGCGCCGCGTGCCTTTCCGATGACGCAACCGCCGGCACGGCGCACCCGCACAAATAACACACGCGTCTTTTTGTTTTGAAAAACAAAGAAGGAACGCTGCTTTGTATGGTATTTTCACGCAATACTCGTCACATTTGTTTGCTAGCTTATGCTTCATTTTTGACAGAATTATGTTCTTGGGTTAACTGGACGAGAACCTACCCATAAACATGCCTTGTGGCGCAAAATGACCGTAATCGGCAGTCTCTCTCTCTCTCTCTCTCTCTCTCTCTCTCTCTCTTTTGGCGCAATAGATTAGAGTCTGTTCATGAATTACGTTACGTTTATTTTGGTCATCCTATATTCCCTTTCCCTTGCTACGCTTGTATAACATTATGTTCCAATGAGCTACGCACCTGAAAACCAATCTTGCCCCCTCCCCCCACTTGAAGCGTAATGTAATTTATGAACACTGAACAGCCCCCTATAGTTGCAGAATGTATGGTGAATATTCATATGCCTGCCGGTGTCCAACACTTCTCCGGCGATAAGTGTGCTGTTGTGTGACGCTGCCGACGGTCGCTTCTGCAGGTGCGTTCCTGATCCCGTACGTGTGCATGCTGCTGGTGGCGGGCCTGCCGCTCTTCTGTCTGGAGCTGACCATCGGCCAGTACGCCAGCCTCGGGCCCAACAAGCTCTTCCAGAAACTGGCGCCGCTGTTCTCAGGTGAGCTCGGGTCGGGTCAGACGAGGTCAGGTCGGGTCAGCCGAGGTCGGGTGGGGTCAGCCGAGGTCGGGTCGGGCTAGCCGAGGTCAGGCCGGGTAAGCAGCGGCTTGTCCACTGCTGGGGAGCCACTGGCCAATGACTGATCATGCCAGTCAATGTAAGTTGGGGGTTTGGATGACTATTAAAACACATTTAAACTGATTAAAGGTTATTCAAACTTACATAAAGTACATTCAATACGCCACATTCATTGGATCGTCTCAGCCGCTGCCGTCTGGCGATCCGACTTTAGGTCCTGATGGCGACCGGGGCCCGCTGTCAGCCCGCAGGCTGACAGTGTAGCAACTTGAGTTGGTACATAGAGTGGATGTGTTGCAACATACGTGGGCAGGCATTAATTTCACCGAACTGTCGCATGCATACTTACTAGCGTGTGTTGACCCGGTGATCCCTTCAGGTCATTCCTTCGTAATTCCAGAAGGGATGCACATAATCTGTTGCAGGTTAGATTCGGTATTCGTAATTATGTGTGCTAAGCTGCTAACCTCGCAATATTCCGGAGTAGTCGGCAATGACGAAAGGCCACTGCTCCGTGATCAGCAGATCATTGCAACACCAAGTTGGCCGCGTTTAGACAGTTGCAGCCTTAGCAAACAGCGCTCGCAATGCTCGCTCGTCCGGTGATCTGTTTTTGTTAACCCGCGCCGCGCTGGAGTCTCCACTTCCAGCCGAAAACGCGGCCTGCTGGGGGAGGGGGAGGCGGAAATTCGCCCCATGATCTCCGAAAGTACTGGGCCGATTTCCAAAAAATCAAATGGCCTTCGATAGCCCTGTGAACAAATTTCCAGAATAACTAACAATTTGATCCAATGTCATTGATGACGTCACAGGCCAGGTCAGACACAGTTTTTGACAGTTCTCGCTGGGTTTTTGACAGTTCAGTTCCTGACACTTTCCAAGTATCATTTTAAGCCTATGGTGGTCATGGGTCAGGTCAAGGACATCCGAGGTCACGAGGTCAAAAAGGTTGAACCGCTGATTTAAATGATTCTAATGAACCCCATTAAAATGGGGAAAAAATGAACAAAACGAAAATCTTCTGAATTGTTATAAACGTCATGAAAAGAGGCCGTTTTTGGCATTTGAAATGTCTCTACTCCGTTTTTTGTTTGGGGAGGGGGAAGACGTGACTTCAATAGCTGTACACAAATTTACTGGGCTGGTCTGTCAGTTATGTTCCGTTTTTTTCTCGAAAATGCTTTACACTTCAAAAATCCGAGTTAGCACATTGATAGTCTGATCTATTCAGAGTCTTCTGATATGACACAATGACTATCTTAAAAACTGTCCGATTGACAGCGTTTTCCGCAAACGCCTATTTTTTGCCCAAAGCGGGAAAACATGGCCTCACTCGTGTCGTCATTTCCAGTCGACACATGAGCTCATCATTTTCCCTTTGCCAGCACATGCGGAATTGATGTCGAGAAGTGTTTCAAAGTTTGCTGACGCTGCTAGCGTTATTTTGGAGATATCAGGAAAAAAGGGAGGGGGAATTTTGCCCCCCCCCGACGGGAACGCGGGTTAATCATTCATCCCGGTCCAGAACATTCTGATGATGCGAAACGCTAATCCGCTGACAGATGCGTGGCGCAATGTTTGCTCGAGAGGATCTAGGACCAACTCTGGCGAGTATCCGCCGCTAATTTTGTTTGGGCGAACACATCTGTGGGCAAAACCAGGATTTCTTTACCGCCTGAAATCGGATCCAAATTCTGCTGGGTCATGCGGGAGCCTCTGCGTCTATTACTGGGTCGGCGCCCTGTGTACTCAGCCAGACGTGTTCGCAGCACCTCTTCCCTCCCCCCCCCCCCCCACCTTCAGAGAGGCAGGGTGGCATGGGTCCACTGTGTGCCCCGCCAGACGTGCCTAGCATCACAACTCACACCGCCGGCCTCGGATCGCGCCGCTGGTGAAAGCCAGCGATGCCGCGATGTGTGTTGGTGCGTGTGGTGGAGCGCACAGTTCCACGCAGAGAGCAAAGACCCGATCAGACAAAGCCCTCGCCGCTGTTACGGCACGCGCGGTGCGGCCCTGTGCACGGCTGACCTTCATTCGGCGGGTACCCACGCTATCAGTCGGCATTATGCCACCTCACATGAGCTGCTCTGCCGCCCAGAGACATTGTCAGGGAGGAAACCGTTTTTTCAGATGATTGGATGTCCTCGATGTACTCACGTGAGAAGTCACACAATAAACTTTACTGAGGCTGTGTCCGTGTGGCAGAAAATCTGTCGGCCAATACTGACGTTGATTGGCCATGGTGGTACTGAAGTTATTGTTAACTGTTCTGTGCTTGTGAAAGTCGCCTCAATCACAGCTGGTTGGCGGATGGTCTCGGTGGCCGGTCCAGCAGAGCTTATTATGTGAAGAGCCCTTTGTGTGGTCTCGTCTTTTTTCACGTTTAACACGTACCTATATTTCAAACTTTTGGTGAATGAAACTCCAACCAACGGAAGCGCCACGTTGAGAGCTTTATTTTGATCCAAGGATGCACTTCTGCATTCCCAAGACTTCGTAATATGATATGAAGGTAAAAAGCAGCTTGCCCCGCCAACTCTGACGGCGATTTTTTTTTTGGGGGGGGGCTAACATTTCTAAAGTGAGGGGGACTCCATTCTCAAATTTAAATGGGACGCATCGGTAATGCGCTTGCATTGATTGCAGTTTTATTTATCAAGTCTTCGAAACTCACCCAGCATAAGCGGAAATGGACGGACCATTATGACCAGTTTAACGGCAGACCCTGTACGTCATCCGAGCCGGAGAACCGAACAACCTGAGTTGCCAGACTCGATCTTGGAACCCACGGGTTCTGAATACAAAGCTTTTGTAAATACTAGGTATAATATAAGTCAGGTTAAAATTCCCTTTACATGAAGGCCTCGCATCCTTCTGGTGTTCATTCTCATTGCACCGCATTATATAGGTATCTCCTCTGTCCTGCTGTGTAGTGTGTATCATTATACAACATTGACATTGGCATTGGCAGTGACGCTGGCAAACATAATAATTGGTATTTGTTTCTCCAAGAATGTTAACTTATCAACCTCGTGCGCTACAGGGTTTATAGTGAACGAGTAACAACGCTCGGGTGGTAGGTATACCACTGGTGGCCGTGCCGCGTCCCGGTGCTGACCGGATCCTCCTCTCCACAGGTCTCGGATATGGAATGCTCGTGATCTCGTTCTTGGTCGTGTGCTACTACAACCTCATCATCGCGTGGACCATCTTCTACACCGCCGCGTCCTTCACGTCCGAGCTGGGCTGGTCCACCTGCACCAACGAGTAAGTTCTGCACACCCGAGCCCCAGGCCGGGCCGAGGTGGCCTGAGTGATAGATGTTGTTTCCCGGATGACTTTATGCGATGATGGCTGTTTAGGAGATAGGGATTGTCAGTTTGTGTCGGTATTGCTACGTTCTCCTCGTCCTGACAGCCGCGTCGTGCACCGCGGATGGCACTGTTCCATGCTGGCGTGGTTCGCGGCGTTACTGCACCTCGGTACTGCACGTCGCCAGTTCTCCGCCGCACCCGCGCCGCGTTCGCGTGCATCGCTTGCATCGATCGGCGGTGTGACCGGGTCGGTCCTCGAAGCTGCCCACGCCAACCACGAGCCGCCCCAGCGGCCGGGACATCGTGTCCAAGCCTCGGTGACCCCACTGCAGCGGGCAGCCGACGGCCGCTGACCAGCTCCTGGTGTATTGCCCCACAGACTGATGTAGACCCGGGTGTCCCGCCCCCACAGACTGATGCAGACCCGGGTGTCCCGCCCCCACAGACTGATGCAGACCCGGGTGTCCCGCCCCACAGGCTGATGCAGACCCGGGTGTCCCGCCCCACAGGCTGATGCAGACCCGGGTGTCCCGCCCGACAGGCTGATGCAGACCCGGGTGTCCCGCCCCACAGGCTGACGCAGACCCGGGTGTCCCGCCCGACAGGCTGATGCAGACCCGGGTGTCCCGCCTCACAGGCTGACGCGGGTCACGTTCCGCCTCACAGGCTGACGCAGGCCCAGGTGTCCCGCCCCACAGGATGACGCGGGTCACGTTCTGCCTCACAGGCTGACACAGGCCCTGGTGTTCTTCCCTACAGGTACAACACGCAGAACTGCTTCACCGTAGCGGAGGAGCAGCACTGCCTGAACAAGAGCAGCGGCGAAGACCTCTTCTGGAACAAGACCTGCTTTTCCATCGAGAACTACTGTAAGCACTACGAATTCACGAAGGTCAACTTGACTCACTGCGCGAATAATACCAACAGCAGCATCATCAAGAGCTATGACGATATCGGATCTCGCATCGGCGCCAGCGAGGACTATTATACGTGAGTGGTTTAGTGGCGACTGTATACTAAGTAGAATACAATAAACAAAACAGTTTTATTTCCCTCCTCTAGATTGTCAATTTTACTTGATAATATAACTACTACCTACACATCATTTTCATGCTCAAGAAAGGAGAATGACTGTTCAACAGAGAAGGCGCTTCAGCCAGCACATGGCCCGCTGTCAGGCAGATGTATGTCCTGTGTCTGACGCGTGTATGTCCCGTGTCTGACGTGTGCACGTCCCGAGTCTGATGTGTGTATCATGTATGTCCCGTGTCTGACGTGTGCCTGACGTGTGTATGTCCCGTGTCTGACGGTGTGTATGTCCCGTGTCTGACGAGTGTATGTCACGTGTCTGACGTGTGTATGTCCCGTGTCTGACGAGTGTATGTCCCGTGTCTGACGTGTGTATGTCCCGTGTCTGACGAGTGTATGTCCCGTGTCTGACGTGTGTACTGTGTATGTCCCGTGTCCGGTGTCTGACATGTGCATATCCCGTGTCTGACTTGTGTATTATTCGGGCGGGTTGTCAGGAACTACATGTTGGGCCTGGGCGACCACGACTGGTCCAACTTCGGCGGCCTCAAATGGGACCTGTCGCTGTGTTTGCTGGCCGCCTGGCTGATAGTCGGCCTCTGCCTCATCAAGGGCGTGCAGAGCTCCGGCAAGGTGGTCTACTTCACCGCCCTCTTCCCCTACTTCGTGCTCTTCATCCTGATGATCAGAGGTCAGTCGAACGTCTGGAGTCAGAGTCCTGTGATGTCATGGTCCCGGTGGACATGACGTCAGGTCAGAGCTGGTCTGTGATGTCATGGTCCCGGTGGAGATGACGTCAGGTCAGAGCTGGTCTGTGATGTCATGGTCCCGGTGAAGATGACCTCAGGTCAGAGCTGGTCTGTGATGTCATGGTCCCGGTGAAGATGACCTCAGGTCAGAGCTGGTCTGTGATGTCATGGTCCCGGTGAAGATGACCTCAGGTCAGAGCTGGTCTGTGATGTCATGGTCCCGGTGAAGATGACCTCAGGTCAGAGCTGGTCTGTGATGTCATGG
>JARFNZ010136862.1:0-10790 GCA_031763405.1 Balanus nubilus
AAGGCTTCTGATTGGTCAATATTTTACGATCTACTCCCCGACGTAATTCGTAATTTTGGTGAAACCGGGCTCAGGCCCGCGCTCTCTCCGCGTGCCTCCCAGCCGGCCGGCCAGGCCAGCCCGATCAGACCGGCCACACATAACACGCCACGGCCCCGCAGGAGCACCTCACAGTCTCCCCTCGACGGTGACGTCACTCGACAGAGATGGGCGGCGGCCGCGGCTGGTCAGATGGGCAGGTCAGATGAGGTACGAAACATGCCTTTATCGCTGTAGTACCGAATGTTGCAGTGCCGAAAGGTACGACTTGGTATAACGTAGACATAATCACGTGGTTAGGTGTAACCGTGATCAAGGCCAATGAGTTTCGAATGTTGGCATTGGTAGCCAAGGCCGCCCCACCGTAATCGTAACGCTAGCTCCGCCCCTGCCCTCCAATGACGTCCAGTCCTGTACTGCACTGACCGACACGGTAGTCGCCCGCCTACGTTCCACAGGATAACTCAGCCCTCCGCAGGAGCTAGACGAGCTACTGCACGTGCTCTGGGAGTTGTTCGTTGGCGTAAGACGACGTGAGTACATCAAGTCCTGTTTTCAAAAGGCGCGTATTCCGAAAAGCCCTACTCAAAGAATCTCCGACATCTTCAATACGGATGAATGCAATTTCAAGTCGCCGTGAACTTTTTGATAGACATTGTATGCACGGGACAATTCGAAAAACCTTCTTCGGCCCCTGCGCCCTTTGACAGAAATAGACTATAGCTCTAGTTTTGTGGGTAGGGGAGAGCGGGTTAATGCCGGACACCCCCCCCTAAATTTTAATCCCAGGCCATCTCAGGCCAGTTCAAGCGACCACCCCCCCCCCCCCCCAAAACAAAAAATAGTGCGTACGTGCTACGGTTACAGTTTTTAAGGGATAACTATGAAACTTACATTATTGTTGGAGGCCATCAGTTTCTACATATTTGTAAATTGGTAAAAATTGGTAAAAATCCAAATTGGTAAAAATCCAAGCTGACACTGGAATTTATCCTTATATCGACGTCCTCAGGTCGGGTCAATTTTGAGATATGCCCATTATACGCCAACAGAGGAAAATGACAAACCTTTAACTCATTAGATCAGTCCAATTTATTCAGAGCCATGGCAAAATAGGCCAATAGGCCATTCTAGATGACCCAAGTACAAGTTTTGAGTTCAGCGCCCAATGACCAAAATCAGCACTTTTTCGCGCAGCAATCTCACAAACTGAAAACGGCCAGCAATTTGTATTTTCACCTGACCTGTGATGCCATCGGTGACCCTCAGGTCAATAACTTAGATTTTCCATCAATAATTTTTCAGACTATCGAACTTCGTTAGCTTTTTGGCCGTTGGCTTGGCTTCCATAGACTCTGAGTTAATGGTCGGTTTCCTTGGGAATGCCCGTATGCTTGACAATTTCACCGTTAACGACCTCTGGTGACTTCAATATTGATAGGTATGACTCAAGAAGTGGCTTCAGTAGTTTCGGAATGTTTTTTTGACAAGTTTTCGAACACTTTTGTCCCTTTTCTTCACGTTCCACAGGAGTCAAAATTAAAGGGTGTTCAACCCCCCTCCCCCCCAGCAGGGCGTGAAAAAGTCAGAGGTCCAGCGTGGCTCAGGTTAAGCTAGCATTGTAGGAAGTAAAAGGAAAGACGCGATTGGTTGGCTCTTGCAGTCTATCAATTCGTTCCTAGTAAAAGTTCGTGACAACGCGGCTACACTTCTGCTGATGAGACGATCAGCGACGGCCGGCTATGGCTCCTCACGTGTCTGGCTGGGCTGGGCCCCAGACGCCGCCGTTTAGAGGAGGCCTGGCACCGCATGTTTACACCACACTCCAGAAAGTCTGCTCTCTCAGTTGCCCTAACCCACCCCCCACCCCCACCCCCCCCCCCATCGCATCGCTGTAACCTCCCTCCGCGCAGCTCCGGAGCCAGGGGCGCGGCAACTACTTTCAAGTTGGGGGGGGGATTTTTTTTGGCAGACCCAAAGTAAACAAAAATGGTACCCTTCACCCTGGTCAGTGCAGGGGGAGGATGCTTTTTTCGGGAATGTCTCGGCATAAATATGGCCGAATTGCGACGAAAATTTCGTTACCGTACTATTGGCAAATTTTTCTCCTACCATGAAAACTTCGAAACCGTGACATCATGACCATGACCTGTGACCTTTTTCCAAGGTCATGTCCAGCGCACATTGCGTTCCCGCCATATTGACGCTTAAAACTCTCGCGCTTCCTGATTTTTGATGTTCAGGAGTATATAAACAAGTGTTACCATGTAACCTTTATGGTTTCCAATGAGGTCACGACCCTCAAAGGTCAACCAAGGTTACTGGCGTCTGATGACCGTGGATTATGTGTTTTATTTCCAGTATCTCTTGGGTATTATTATGCGGTGATTTCGAATTTCACATTCATTTGACACAAATATGGGTTCAAACGAGGTCACGATCTATTGCAGGTCAATCGAGGTCACTGACCTCAGATGACCTAAGTTGACCTTTGGCCTTTGGCCTTTGACGAGGAATAAAGGTCAACGGAGTCCCGGTATGTATCGAAACGCATTTTGCTGTCTAAAGGAACGTCTCAGTGTGAGAGAATGGTTATAGGTTGATTAGAAGTTATTCTGACGGTAGAGACGCAATTCGGTAATTTCGCGTCCATTACCTGATCTCAGAGGTCACCAAATGACCCAGAACCTTAAAATCAGGTTTCACCGGCTTCCTCTCGTTGCATGCAAAACGCTCGTTTTGAAATCGAAGCTCAAGGTCAATTAGAGACAAATGGGCAAAGGGAATCGTTTCAACCCAACTTCCCTTACTCTTCGGCGCAGGTTCTCCTGTTTCACCAGTCCAGTCATTTTTAAAAAGTTCACCCTCAATCATTTGTAATTCTGATTTAAAGGTTCCTTTTTCTTTTAAAAAACATACAAAGCTAGGAAAGTACCGCCCGTAGTTAAGTGCGTAAATAACGACAATGCACACTGCACAGTAAAGGACACGGGGAGAGATACCATTACGGAGATACCATTTTTTAAATATAAAATTTGATATGTGATGGAATCACTTTTACCTGTTCTGACAGGCCAGCCCGTTTTGAACAGTTGACCCTCAGTCGTTTGTAATCTTCATTTGAGGTTTGTTTTCTGTATCTACATTGCGAAATTACCATTTACTGTGCATTATCGTAATTACGCACTTAACTACGGGCGGTACTTTCCTATCTTAGTACGGTTTTTAAAGAAAAAGGAATCTTTAAATCAGAACTACAAATGATTCAGGGTGAACTAGTAACAAATTACTGGACTGGTAAAACAGGAGAACCTGCGCCGAAGAGTAAGGAAAGTTGGGTTGAAACGATTCCCCTTGCCCATTTGCGCTAATTGACCTTGAGCTTCGATTTCAAAACCAGCGTTTTGCATGTAACGAGAGGAAGCCGGTGAAACCTGATTTTAAGGTTCTGGGTCATTTGGTGACCTCTGAGATCAGGTAATGGACGCGAAATTACCGGTTAATTGCGTCTCTACCGTCAGAATAACTCACATTAGAGCGGATCATAATCACGTAGTTCTTTAGAGAGTTGGAGGTAAGTCAAAAATCATTTCCTAATATTTCCTGTTACGTAAAGTTGTTGTACGTTTGAGCTTTACCAGCAGTGACACAAAATTTGTTACATTGATTTTAACCGTTTTGTACATTACTGTCAAAGGTGACAACGTCACTGTAAATGTCCACTTACCAGCCATTTTAAAAGCATTCTAGTTAGCTGATCAATGAAAACAAAGGCAATATTTGACTTTTTATCGGTGCTATGCGCCCAAAACCGTCATTCCTATACACGGCATGTGACTACTGTAATAGTGACATACAGTGGAGTCCATAAACAGAAAAACGAAGCCCCAACAATGTATTATAGGCACACTGTATTTTAATGCCTTACAGACTGTTTCTCAATAGAGAAACACAATGCTGAAGCTGAGGTGTTTCTTCTTTTCCAAACAACGTCCGGTGACACAACGCTCTGTATACCAATGAATATCACTGAGCAGCGATTGTCAATCTTCGGTCGTTATTGACCTCAAATTTGGTACACTTAGTGGTTTGTTTCATATTGATCCCGATTTCGGAAAATGTTGTAACATTTTGAAAACATACCCCAAAAATCAACATTTTGAATTTTAATTCTTAGATTTTATTTAAAAAATATAAAAAACGAGATGGTGAGATCTATTTTGAGTCTTTTGATATCAAACAATTGACTACATCGTAAAAGTTGTGCACTTGTCATCATTTCCCGAAAACCCTTATTTTTGTTCAACAACAGGAAAACATGACGCCATTCTTAGGTCATTTCCGGCCGACCCATTATGACCTCATTATTTTCCTTTAGCTTATATCTGTAAAATTGATGTGCAAGAGGTAACTGAAAGCTTGGCGGCGACACTCATAGAGGAGATATTGCCCCCTCCCCAAAAACGGAAGGAATAAAAAATAGCCCCCCCACAGTAAGTGGCGGTTAAAGAAAACTGCATGACTAATCCTTCACGAACATGATTCAGAATGTTTTTCTAATACAACAGCGGCAATTTTAGCTATGAAAGCATTTACTGTCCGATAAGCTCAGAAACCTTTTAATTGTTCGCTCGGTATCTCATGCTGTACTGAAATTAATCCGGTTTAACCCTTCCTTGTACTTCTTCTAACTTCTAACTATTAATTATTGTCGGATTTATAGGCTTAGTGCCTACCTACCGGAGTATGTGAAGAATACAATACCTATCGTATTTGCTGCTTGTTAAAACGACGATGTTAATCCGTACGTTAAAAAATGAATTTGAAGACAGTAGGTTTATAAGTAATAACTAATCCTGTTTTGGGCAGGTCTTTCGATATAACTTCATCTAGGTAACTCAAAACTGTTAGTATCTTAATGTTTGGACGGAGGCGGAGCCATTGGTACTGCCCTCATGGGCCTCGTGCTTACCCCCAGTCGCCAGGCTTGTCGAGATTCGTCTATCAGCCCACTAACCATTGTGACCCCACCAGTGCGATCCGCCATGGTTCTCCACTTGAAGAACTACATCGGTGGTCAGTTCACGGATGTAGCCGCCCGTCTGGACAGCTACGACCCCAGCACAGGACAGGTGGCCATCACTGTGCCGGATAGCGACCAGCAGCAGGTGGACCAGGCGGTCAAGGCGGCCACAGAGGCCTTCGGAAGGTGAGGTCGCGGGTTCGAGCCTCGGCACGAGTTTTGATCGAGTTTTTTCGGTCGGTACGAGTTTTGATCGGGATGTTTGAAGTATTTTTTATATGTTTCAACTGGTAATGCGTGTTATGCTGTCACGTTTCATGCTATGATGTTGGCTTCATGATAGGTATTGGCTACCAGTTACCACTGAGCACAGCAATGTTGTTCGTACCGTTTTAAACGAGGCTCGTCATGCATGTTTTAGGTTGTTGTGACCCGCGGGGCTTTTCGACAAGCTTCCATGTAGTGCCTTTTCCGGATATATTTCAGAGAATAAGTACATGACGATCACATTTCATCGCAATCACATCAAACAAAAAATAAACAACTGTCTTAATTCTCACCATAAGTAAGTAAACGTACCATTAATATAGCAAATGCGATCGAAATGTGTGTCTAGTTTTCTGATGGACTTCCTCCTCTTCTTCAGCTGGTCCAAGCTGCCCGTCCAACAGCGGGCTGAATTCTGTCTGAAGGCGGCCGCCATCTTGGAAACACGTCTGGACGACTTTGCATCCGCAGAGTCACGTGATCAGGGCAAGCCGGTGTGGCTCGCACGTGCCGTGGATATCCCACGAGCCGTGCTGAACTTCCGAGCCTTCGCTGAGTCGATGAGCCATGAGCTAATGACGTGAGTGAGCCACGCGCTATGAGCTAACTACACCATGAGTTAATGACGTGAGTGAAAGCCCCACCCGTTCGTAACTTCGGCGAGATACAGAATAATCCCGGATCCCATGGGCTATTTCTTTCTCGGCGAGCCACTTGAGGGTAATTGATTGGATGTGCGTATAATTTGGACCCTCTCTACGAAGACAGATTGTGACTATTTTAGAATGTGACTACCCCTTCCTCCATGGAGATAAACATCAGCTTGGCTGAGCTATGTGACGTGACGTCAGTTAGATGGCTTTAGCTTCAGGAAATTGAAAAAAGTGATGGTCTTGGTTCTGTCAATGAGCACAATGTTACACACGTTCTCTGTGTCGGCAGGTCAAATACACCGACCCCCGGCGTGTTAAACTACACTCTGCGTCAGCCGGTGGGAGTCGCCGCCCTTATCTCTCCATGGAACCTGCCCATCTACCTGCTTTCATTTAAGGTAACACCGTTAACCTGCTTATCTAAATAGTAAATTTCGACACTGGATGTATTGCTGATGGCAAGGTATGTCTTTCTTGTGTGATCCAGCCATTATTATTATATACTATCGCTCTGTTTATTTTAGCCACCGGCGGACTGCTACAGTTTGATTAACTTTGGCGGTCAACTTATGGAGTAGGGTAGAGTGGGGTAAGACGCCCAGTTGGATAAGACGCCCACCCCCCTCTACCAGATAAACTGCGAATGTTTGCTAGCTTTTGTTGTCACTGCAAGGTAGCAGTACTGTGGTACGGGCTACGGACGGAAATAGACGTAATCGGCAAGTATGCCCCAAAAGATGTAAGGGTGAATTTGTTTTCTTCTCATTTGATATAAAATTCGGCCTTTTTAAAAGCGGTTATTCACCGATGTTGCAGTATGTTCACTTCTCCACCACTTTTTATTTTTTGGTGACATTTACGACTAATGCAATCATGTTTGTGGCACTGTGTTTGTCACAGGTTTTTCACTATGCTTGACTGATCGTCATGCCCTGGGGCAAAACGCCCACCACGTGTCTAATTGACCCCATATTCTGTCAAGTAACATCACGATGGCCACTGACGAAATACTAATTGTATGCTTAAACTAGCCGAAAAGTTGATTCTGAGGAGACTGGGGCTAAAATTTTGTTGTTTTCGGTGAAAGTTCACTTTTTAACATTTAAATTGAGTTATAATGGGTGCGCGTTTTACCCCGCGTGTGGGGTAAGACGCCTTTTTGCAGACCTCTTTAAAATCGGGGAAAAAATATAGTATTTACACTGGGACCAGAGATGCCAAAATGTTACAGGACGAAGAAAACTCTGTTCCAGACAATTAATTCATAACAATTGTTTAATAAAAATTGTCCCAATGTTCCAAACAATTATCAGAAGTAAGCAGAATGCCTCGTCTTGCTTGAGCTGTAAGTGTTTTCCCTTAAGGTGTGCGTCTTACCCCACTCTACCCTACTTACTGTATTTGTCACAGTGACTGAGTTGAACCTGGGCGAGGTGCTCTGTGTTGTTGGCAGGCCACTGATCGAGTGCTCTGTGTTGTTGGCAGGCCACTGACCGAGTGCACTGTGTTATTGGAAGGCCACTGACCGAGTGCTCTGTGTTGTTGGCAGGCCACTGACCGAGTGCACTGTGTTGTTGGAAGGCCACTGACCGAGTGCACTGTGTTGTTGGAAGGCCACTGATCGAGTGCACTGTGTTGTTGGCAGGCCACTGACCGAGTGCACTGTGTTGTTGGAAGGCCACTGACCGAGTGCACTGTGTTTTTGGCAGGCCACTGACCGAGTGCACTGTGTTGTTGGCAGGCCACTGACCGAGTGCACTGTGTTGTTGGAAGGCCACTGATCGAGTGCACTGTGTTGTTGCAAGGCCACTGACCGAGTGCACTGTGTTGTTGCAAGGCCACTGACCGAGTGTACTGTGTTGGTGTTTCAGATCGCTCCGGCCATTATGACGGGTAACACGGTGGTCTGCAAGCCCAGCGAGTTCACATCCCACACCGCCTTTAAACTGGCCGAGGTGAGCCGGATTCACCCACTCAAATGTATATTTATGACAATCGTGTTTTAAGAGTTCCTTTTTTATGCATACACACATACATGCATACATAAAAAACATGCATGCATATATGCATACATAAACGCACACACATACATTCATGCATACATACATACATACGATACATACATACATACATACATACATGCATGCATACATGCATACATACATACATACATACATACATACATACATACATACATACATACATACATACATACACCTGTATTTATTGACCTTATGTTCTGCATATTTTATCTGTCTTTTGTGTTTTTTGTGTAAGGTGACTTCACTCGTTAGTGGGGGCGACCCTGTTGGTTATATGCTAAATAAATATAAAATACAGTACAATACATACATACATACATACATACATACATACATACATACATACATACATACATTCATTTATATCATCAAGCCGTCATTTGGGCATAATGCGATTATTTCATGTTCCATTCGTTTTATTTGTGATACGAGACGTTCGTCGTGAACTGCTTTGCATCGCATAGACAGCTACATCAACGTAGGAACGTTACACAAAGTGTGCTTGTGTGTGTGTGGGGGGGAAGGGGGTGCAGTGAAGCTTTTATGTCATCTTAAGGAAAACGTAACCTCCCATGATAAATGTCTTTGTAGATTTTCACTCCCCTCGCCTTGGTGAATCGTTTGTCGATTTAACTTTTTTTTTATAACAATTGATGATTTTAGCGAAATTTTTGTCCGAAAAATGTCGGGGGAATGGGGCATGGCCTCTTGCCCCCTCTGTTCTTATGCCTATAGACAGTCAGCATTGTATTTGGGTAGATTGAGACATCTAAATCGTAATGCTGCATGGTGTTTGCAATACGTTCAGGTAACCATTGGTACAAGTTGAAAGAAGTGCAAATGGAGGTCAGAGCCACTGCACGGCTGACTAATTTTGTAGTGTGCCCAACAGTGCACGGGGCGTGGACATGCTATGTGCGATTTTATAGTGCCGCGTGGATGGTTTCACCTTTCTATTAAGTGGCTGATTGTCGTGTTAACGACAAAAAAACTAATAGTATATCCGATGTTCCGATAAAACATTGGTACTTACAACGCGAAACGATAAGGGACATTCTCAGAAGGTCACTCTGACAGAGCTGTCAGAGTAGCATTTAGCATGAAAGGGAAGGACAGCGTTTACTTCGCTTTAACATAATATCGATAAATATTCATGGTATTTATTATAGTTAAACGCGTTTAAATATTGCACTGTATCTCTTCTTGTTTGTCAATGACACATTTACAACATGATGCAATTGCATGCGTTTATGCTGTACAGGTACTTATTTTGACAATTTTTTCTACCACTGTTGGAATATGGGAAGGCGTTAATCCTGCGCCTCTTGCGCTCACTTCGGGTCCCGTTACGTTTTTCCCTCCCTCTTCATATATCGATCGCTGTTCACTTGCATTTTACCTCATTGTAACAAAAATGCCACAACGATAGAGCTAAAAAACACGAAGCTGCTGTCGTTGGCGTTGAATGAGCAAGCGCGCCGTTCTATAAACAAATATATTGGGGGTGTGCTTGTGTGCACGTCTATAAGTAGTAACTAGTAGTACCCTACCCATGACTTGTTATTATTATAGGCAGGTAAGGGGGTCTTTCCCACTCGCCAAATTTGAACTCGAGCGGCTGAATCATTCCTGATATACAAAATAGGGGTGTGCACGTGCGCACGTGGCAAGGCATCCTACCCCTAACATGAGGAAAAGCCGATGCTGTTTGGTTGCAAACCGTGCAACAAGATTGAACATTATCGGCCTAGCCAATGCTCTTTTCTTTTTCTTCTTCTTACGAGAGTTCTTACGATAAAACTATTTTTGACACCTTAAAGGCGGCACGCTCCTCGAGCCATGGTAGTCCCCCACTTGAGTCTGTTCTGGCTTCATACAGGGTAGATTGAATGGGGCTACTCAGCAGAGAAAACGGTTTGTTAATTGGACGTACAGTTGCAAAGATATACATAGGCTTCTAAAAAACGTCGCCACGCGGAGGGCCGGGCCGCTTATATTGAGATTTTGCCCCTGTTCACAGGGAACTCGCTTCGCATTTCGCGTCCACTCGTAGCCAAAAAGTGTGGTGTGTGATCCCCCTTTAACACTTCAATTCCACCAAGTTGAGACAAATATTAATTCAGTGAACGTGACCGGAAGCATTGCGAAGTATATACGCAACTTTGCGTACGTGTAATTTTGCTTGACAAAGTGAAGTATTTTCGTGTAGTTGCTGTACTTGTACAGCCCGTCCTCCTGCTGTCTCGCCGGCTCCTTCCTTCCTGACCCCTTGCATCAACCCGTGCCCAGGTTCTCCATGAAGTCGGCCTGCCTCCCGGTGTCGTGAACATGGTGTTCGGGTTCGGACCTCGAGCGGGGGAGGCGCTGGTGAAGCACCCCGACGTCAAGCTGGTCTCCTTCACGGGATCGACGGCCGTCGGCAGGCACATCAACCAGCTGTGCGCCCCGACCTTCAAGAAGGTCTCGCTGGAGGTGAGGTTGAGCTGCTCCGTCAGGGGCGTCACTGTCGGCGAAGATGGTCTTTTTTGGGGTCGCTCTGCCTCCTTTTTGGGTTCGCTCTGCCTCCTAGATCAACGCTCTGCTCCGTCAGAGAAGCAAGGGTTAAAATCAGTTTGGTGAGATTGAGCTAGGTAACCATACACCTGGGCATGGGTGGAGTTTCCTATACAGTTGGTGGGGCAGCCGCCCCACCAACTTTAAGTTTTGTTCCACCAACTTTTTGCTTTACCCCACCAAGTTTTGTCAGATTCGAAGTTTTTTGGCTTT
>JARFNZ010136873.1:0-10790 GCA_031763405.1 Balanus nubilus
GATGCGTTGAAATTCCCGAAACAAACACCCACCAGCAGCTGCTCTGCAGCACTGTGAAGCGACAGCAGAACCGACTTTGGAGCGCTACTGACTACTGAACGGTAGCGGAACATGCAGGACATTGTTAACATTATTGTACCCAGCGACACAGCTGACGGGCTTCTGCGCTGGTGGTGTTATGGACTTTCTATCGTCAGTAGCAAAGTGAGTTCTGGACGTCAGCATTCAGCGGCGTGAATCGTCTATTTACACACTGTATTTCACATCCGAAGGCACACACATTACGGCAATTGGAGCGCAGACACCACGTTTCACCGCGGCGGCGGCGCCAATACACATTTACTCACGTCCTCCAGCATAGCGATCGATGCGGGAAAATAGCAACCCGTTCCATTGTTCATGAGGTCCTAACGTCAACACGCGATAACGTGCCACTACCGGCGACAATACGGACGGTCGCAAGTTTCGCCCAAGGCTTATTTGCCGACCAATTAAAGCGAGTAAGTGTCATGGCAGAAGTGACAACAGCAGGTTCATGTGCACTCCTCCCTGCCTACCGCAACCCCACCATCACGGATGTCTGCAGTCGTCTCCATCGGCCTGGCTCTGTCACGCTGCTCTGCCTCGCCCGAGCTGTCACCGGCCTCCCTGACCTGACGTCGCTCATGGTGCGTCAGGGTAGAGACTCGGGCCCCGCCACAGGGCACTGGGACGTCCCTGTAGCCCCTTAGGCGATCCCTCTGTCCCGATAGTCCACCAGACGTGTCTGAGGACCTTTGAGCCCTTCCAAGGCACCAGGCCCTTCACCTTTACGGGGCGTCTAGCGGTCTCACAGACCGAGTCTGGCCTGATCCTGTTCAGAAAGTCACCAAATCCTGAGCACGTGACCGAGACGGTCCGTCCGATCGTCACACCGTGACGTTACCACCGTGCCGGGTCAGGGTGCGGCGGCGTCACGACCGTGACAGCAGCCGGGATCCGGTGCGGCACTGGCTCTCCGCGAACGGCACACAGACGCGCGCCTCGTCGCGTGCCGTGCTGAAGTGCTCGCCGCTGGGACAGGCCGTGAGGCCGGCCCGCACGCCGTGGCACACCCGATAGCACTCGCAGAAGACGGGGTGCGCCACGTAAGGCTGGTCGCCGCGGCAGGGTGGCATCAGCAGCGACGTGCCGCGGCACTTACTGAGGATGCCTAGAGCCGGCTCCGGAAGACGCACCGAAGACAGGAAACGCGACCGGGGAGGGTCCTCCGCAGCCCGGCTGGCTGCTGCCTCTGAAACACGGCATACCGAGTGTCAGGGGAGAGGGGAGGTGCCCAGACGGACCGGGAGAGACGGAACGGTGCCTGGACCGGACCGGGAGAGGAGAGACGGTGCCTGGACCGGACCGGGAGAGGAGAGACAGTGCCTGGACCGGACCGGGAGAGGAGAGACGGTGCCTGGAACGACCCGCAAGAGGCGGTACGGTGCCCTGAACATACCGAGAGATTTGTTGAAGGATTCGTAGGTGTAGTGGTCCTATGAGTAGCAATGGTTGTTCAATCTGCACATGCATATATTTTAGCCGACAGCAAATTGTTAGTGGAAAGTAGCGGAAATAGCTAACGTCTTCACCACTTGTTGCAGATGGCACTGCCTTCAGCAGTGTCGCAATACACATAAAAATAAACATGCAACTCAGAGATCGTAGGCTAAATTCCTGGAACCCTTATAGCGAGTGCTTCCTAGTATTATGAGATCCGCCCTGATTGCACTTGATGGCTAAAAATGTCAGGGTCTGGTTCTCCTTATCATAAATAATGAGCTGATTACCGCGGCTGATGTGCAAAGTTTAATGACTGCTCGGAGCCGCGGCAGTCGGTGCGGGCTCCGCTGACTGATACAATCTAGGTCACTCACCCACGTCACACATTCCGGGACACTTGTACTGCATGAACTTGCGGAACTTGGAGCAGTTTGAGCGGGTGCAGCGGCAGGCGCCGCGTTTCACCAGAAGGTAGCAGAGCCTTTCGGGCGAGACGGGCCGGTGCAGAGGCGTGATCAGCACCCCGGGGCGGCGCCAGTCGGGCCGCACCACCGACAGGCCCGCCTGCGCCACCTCCACCGCCGCCGCCAGCGAGTCGCGCAGCTGCCGCGACCGCGGCGGGTCCGCCGCCCCCGCCCCCGCCCCAGCCCTGGCCGGCGTCGTGTCGTTACCCAGCAGGCCGAACTCGGCCGGGTCAAAGTGGCCGCCGTCAATGACCGCGGTCGGCTTAAGCTCGATCGACTGCATCCTCTCGGTCGCCGCGGGTTTGAAGGCGATCTCCTGCGACTCGCCGACGGTGACGACTCCGGCGGGCAGCTCGGCCTGGACCACGCTGCCCAGCACGTGGCGCGCCTGCGGGTACCGAGCCGGGAACAGCGCCTCCGGAACAGCTGTGGTGCCTTCGGTCTCCCCTGGAACGCCGGCAGCGGAACTGACCTCTGGGGTGCCGGGTGCGAGGTCGACTTCCTCTGAGCTGGCTTCCTTTGGAGTGTCGGCAGAAATGGCCTCGATAATGATAGCCGGGAGGTCGGCTGCTTTTGAGGCGTTATCCGCTAGACTGGTTTCATTTGTAGCGTCTGCAGGGCTGACCTCGGCAGTGCTGTCCACGTGGTCGGCTGCGATTGAAGCGCCATTGTCTGGTTTAGTTTCGTTTGGAAAGGCAATGATCGTGTTGTTCTCGTCTGGGGCGGCTGATGCCGAGTGGTCCTGGTACGTAGCCGGTGGCTGGTTAGCCTGCGAGTGCCCTGTTCCATGCTCCTCAGTAGTTTGATCGTCCTCGGCAGGCGTCTCCGTATCGTTGGACAACCTTTCGGAGGTAATGTTTGGTCTGGCAACGGTGATGAGCTCTCCCAGCGGTTCCTCCATCGCCGCGTAATTCTCATCAGTGTAGCTCGATTCCAAATTAACCTCCGCCTTGGCGATCTCTCCCAGCAGCTGGTTCCCAATCACGAGCTTGTCGGTGTCGTCCTCTTCCACGGGGTGCTCGTCCATGATTAACTCACCCTTGCCGTGATCTCCCTCCTCCTGGCCCTTCATATCATGCCCCTGTTCGCTGTGGCCGCTGTGTCCGTCCGTCTGTTTCTCCTCTTCAGACTGGTCGTCAGTGGGACTGTTCTCTTCCTCCGCGCTGTTCTCCATTTCGTTTACTTCCTCGGTGTCGCTCTCCTCCGTCTCCGTGCCCTGGTCTGTGTCGGGGTCCTGAGCCGCGGCACTGGGCATGACAGTGGTATTTGACATGGCAGCGATGGTCACGGTGGACGCGCCGGTATCGTAGTCGAACATCCCAGACGTTGCCGGTTCGCCACCATCCGTGCCGGCAGACGCTGGGAGGCTGGTGACGTTGACAGTGTCTGGCGACTCTGGGGACTGTACTGCTGCTTCTGTCGGCTGTGCTGCTGCTGACTCTTCTGCTGACTCTGCCGTCGGTGCCGCTTCCTGTGGTGTCGGTGTCGGTGCTGGCTCTGCCGTCGGTGCTGATGCCCCTGCCAGCTCTGGGGCTAGTGCTGCTTCTGGTACTGGTGCTGGGGCTGGTGCGAGTTCTGCTGCTGCTGGTGCCGGTACCGTAGTTGGGGATGCTGACGGTGATGTGGGTGGTTCCGGTGATCCTCGAGTCTGGTGCGGTACAGCACCGCCGGTTATCCCGTCCAGTTTCGCGACGAACGCGTCCACCAGCACTTGTTTCCAGAGAGTGAGCATGGCCAGACCGCTGTCGGTCTGCCGGAGCCGCTGCTGCCGGACCTGCCCAGTCCCGTTGGCCGCGGTCGCCGCCGAGTACACCGCCGCGTTGTGCGACATCTCGACCACCTTGACGCCGCTCTGACCCCCACCGCCGCCGCCGGCCGCTGCTGCCGGGGCTGCCGGGGCTGACGGGGCTGCTGCCGGGGCCGGCGGGACCGTCTCTCCGTCCCCGATGCTGGTGTCGCGCAGGGCCAGCAGCCGGCTGAAGATGGTGCTCTCCAGCAGATACTTGGGGATGGCGTTCACCACCAGCAGCGACTTGTTGCCGTTATCGGCCAGCCACGCCTGGTACACTGCGGGAACGGACACAGAACATCAGTCACCGGACAGCCACATCTGGTACACTGTGGGAAAGGGCACAGAACATTGGTCACTGGACAACCACGTCTGCTAACACTGCAGTGAACAAACATAGAACAGCATTCACTGGGGCAGTGGCTGACAGCTTTTAATCTTTTTGCATACAAAATCGAGCGTGGGACATTGGAATTTTGTGCCTTCCGAAGTAAACGTGTTGTGGTAATCAACAAACGAAAATCGCTTATACTGACGACAGCCAAAGTTGGTACGACAGCCAACATCAAGGTAGCTGAGAAGTAACCGAAAATTTAAATGAAATATTATCCAACTAATATATGATAGGGAAGAGTGGGGAAATGCCGCCCCCCCCCCCCTTCCTAAAATCCATATTTCAACCACGACCAACCAAATGATGTTGCTTATACTTTCTTTGCAACCCATTTTAGTCCCGCAAAGGTTGCTTCAGTGAATAAGCTCACACATTTGGCTCCCATAGCAAAAATGTAGTTTTTTTTCGTGTGTCGCTTATAAGGTTTGATGATATTGGAGCCGGTTTTGTGGACATCGGTCTTATCCTGAAACGTTTGTCTTGTGCTTATTGTCAGTTCACGCAAATTTTAAGCTTATTGTGGCAAAAATGATGTTTATGGCAACTGCTTTTTCATTCCATATAAATTCCACGATATCACGGACACTGGGTTCATGCCGGACGGCTGTCCGGTTGTGTGTTAGCTATAATGTTAAGGCCGCTAGAAAATATCGTTTTTGTTTTTGTTTTGACGTTCCTTCTTCTTTATAATCAAAATATTGTTGAACTTTTTTGACCAAGAAACAAGACAGTAGAGACAACAATGTCGTGTCAGGCCAATCCTCAGGCAAATACAAAACCTAAGACCTAATAAACACACACACACACACACACACACACACACACACACACACACACACACATCCACGAATCAAGCACTCATACATGCACGCATACACATTCACAAATCACACCGCGCGCCCCCTCGCACACCTACAAATTGAAGCCAATCACCATGGCAACGGCAGAGACGAGGAAGACACGTCCCTTGCTATACCCGGCCGTCGATGGCCGAGCAGAAGAGTACGTATCCATCCGAGCTCTCCACCGTGCTGTCGTTCAGCGATAAATATTTCTTGAAATATTTATCAAACGAAGCAATAGAAGGAAGCAAGCTTTAGAAATACCAGTCAGCAAATCAGACAACGCATATGAAAAACACGTTTTACCTAAGTATAGGGGAAGGTGCCCATATTGCACCACCCTGAGGGCAACAAGCTGCTGCTAAGAAACCAAAAGGGATACAGATTTGTAGGTCTTCCATAACATTCTTGGATCATTTTCCTATATTTTGTGACAAAATTGAGGATCATTCCTTGACTTTTATGCCGGACATACGGTTGTTTTCGAAAAGGTCGCAAAGGGCGCAATTGTCGAATACGTTCAATAATATCGCCCACGGTATGGCGCAATTGAATTAAAATGTGCCCGCTTGAAATACATGTATTCCCTATGGATCACATAAATAATGATTTAAGGCGGTATTTCGTGCGAGTGTCTTATTAGTTAGTTGCCGATATCCGATATTTGTTTCCCCTCGACATTTCATGTAAACTTGTTGTATAATCGAAGACATTGCATGACATTTCTGCACATTTTGTTATGCACCCCCGTTATGACCCAGGGCGCTTTTATCCAGGCCGCATTAAAAAATATGTAGTTATGACTGGAAACAAATTAAATTCCTACATAACCATTGGTTTGCATACTCGTGATAATGCATCTAAAAGTAGCAGGACCAAGCACCCCCCCAAAAAAAAAGAGAGGAAAACATCAAATATTCCACACGAATGATATCAGAACCTTATTTTGGAGAGAGCTTCAGTTATGAAAATTTCCATAAGGAATCAGCGTTCTTGAAATATCTTCGCCTGACAAATCACTCAGTGCGTTATATGTCGAATTGTGCCCCGATAAATTTGTTTTAAAGAGTTGTCCCTCTTTTGTCGCCACTTAAAAGTCCGTAGCATTAGCCATTTTCCCAGGATCAGTGGAGGGTGCATTTATCTCATGGGCGCAATTGGGGCACTCTCCCCTAAGTAACTTTCTAATATATTATCGCTTTAGCCACTTCAACGTGTTTTGGTTTTAATGAAATTAAAAACACCTTGTTACATACCTAGCCAGGTTTTCCTCACCATTATATAGTTTATCGAAAGGTGTACACTTACAGTAGTCAATGTCATGTGTCCGGCATTGTCCACCGTTTTTTTTAGGGGGGGGGGCATTTCGAGTTTCCACCACTTTTTTCAACACGCCACAAAAGTTGTCGAAATTAGTCAGTGTCAGATTTTTGGGTGCTTATCGAAAGCCTTCTTCGTTTGCTATTTAATAGCCTTTGAATAATATTTTTGGATCGCCAATACTTCGAGTTATGAGCAAAACTGCTTATGGTGCCGGCATTGCCCCGCCTTCCTCTAACGATATTAGTATCCATAACGGGTAGGTTCTTATGACATGATGATCACGCGGAGCAGGACTGTACTGAGGAACGCAACATACATGCAAAGGCTCTGCCACGCTACGAAAGTTGGGGGGACGGAGGCCTTCTAAAGTCAATTGTTTCCATGCAACGCCCATATGCGTAATTTTAAAAATCCCAAAAACTGAGGGAGACACGTTCTCCCCCCCCCCCCCCTCCCGGAGCGGAGTCCATGCATACATTTGCTAATTTGCTAGCCTTCATCCTCAGCTTCTCCACAATGGAGAGGCTGTTTTTTACCTTGGCTGTTTCCGGAGGCCTGGGTCAGACAGACCAGAAGGCAGAGTATCTGGGTCCAGTTCTCCATGATGACGCCTGCAGCCGTCTCCGCACCTGGTTCAGCCGTCCCCGTACCTGGTGGGGCCACTCTCAGCCGCCGACTGACGCCCTGCCAGGACCTCCCCTCTTCCTCTGCCCTCTGGCACCTCCCCCTACTCGGCCCCCGCCCTCTGGCACCTCCCCTATCGCGGTCCTGCCCCCGCCCTCTGGCTCCACCCCTTCACTCCCACTGGTCTCTGGCTCCTCCTCCGATCCCTGTCCGGTGCCACAGGCTGGCCCGGACTTGAAGGTCTTTAGATTATTGGAGGAGATTGGACGCATGAGCCAAATATAGGTATATTTTGTTGACCCTCGCCACCGGCATTACTAGTATCTTGAGACAAAAATGTCACAAGTGAAGACTTAACTACCTGTCAAAATTTAACTACCGCCTGTGTATTCTTTAGTGAGACTTGTTTATGTGATGGGTTGAGATAAAAGTACTCGGCGACGCCTTGTGGGGCCGACGGCGACCCCAGTCCCAGTCCCCTGTCTGACAGCCAGACAGGCCATTCTCTTAGACCTGACTTTAAATTTTTGATACCTGAAAGGTTGCGGTCTATCTGCTGGTTAAATACGCATAAAGAGATATGCCCAACCAATATTTTCCCTTGTCGGTCTAAAAGAAATGCACCGTAACACCAATATATTTAATGTTGACATTTATCCGAATTCAATCTGGCATGACCTTCGTTTGAACTTTATATGTTTTAATGCTTATCATCGATACCTATCGATTGCCGAGTCTCGCTGTGTTTCTTGGTTCGAAATATAACCGATGGCAATAAATAACCCCCCCAGTCAATCACATTCGGCTTAATAGCACGCCAAAAGGTACCTACTGCTGGTTAAGCAGTAAACTTGTGGGAGTAACTGGGAGTCTTTTCGTCGACGACTTTATTAAAATAAACAAAATCACCTATACCTACGTGCATTTTTGCTGTTCGCATGTCTGCTCTCATTTGGCCACTCACGTTTATTATACCTATGTGTGCCTATACCTAATATAAAAAGCATTTAAAGCATTTAAAGCAAAGCAAAGCATTTAAGATATGATTGTCGAGGAACGACTTTCAGCACAGTCTTGGCCTTTCGATAATTAGCAAATGGTATTTGTTAGGGCATTAAATAATACCCTAATCGTAGTAATGCTTCCTACATATTTTAGCACTTCCATGCCATTACTCCTCTCTTATGACCAAATCCGATCATAAAGTTTTTTGTTTATTTAGACAGGTGGGTATATACTCGCTACAGCAGAGCAAAATGCCGCTGTTTTTATATAGCCGCATGTGACCGATTTAATGCCGCATGTGACCTGTATTAATTCATTTTTATTTTTATTCCATATTAAGTTTAGTCATGAATTTTATATTTGACCTATGACATTGTTTGAACCATATGTTGGAGGGTATTGAAGTGTGGACAGACGTTTTCCTCTAGCCACTTTGCTAACCTCAGGTCTGGCCAGTTTGCGCTGTCCCACAAGCCGAGTGTCAAGAGACATACAGGCTTCGGCTGGTCAGGGCCGCCTGCAGAACGCAGTGCCAAAGTCGTAAAGCTGTTACAACATGATGATCTGTGGAGATGCGCTCAATCAGTTTAGCGCATGCACTGCAAATTTAGTTTAAATTTGATGAGCATCCCGGCCGGATGCTGTGCGCCGATCACACCTAATAGCATGCGCTGCAGCCCGAGTCGCCGACATCGGACGAACTGTCCCCGTCTGGTATGACCTGGGGGTGTATAAATGTCGGGACGATCATCCCTCAGAGCGAAACACAACACTCGTCCAGGTCAGGTGAAGGTGGCTGCAGGTCAGGTGAAGGTGCCAGCCGGCTGCCATTCAACCGCTGAGTTGATGAACGTCTCACCAACGTCGCTGTAGCTCAACGTATCATCGGCAGTCATGTTCGGCCGTTGCTGTTAGGACGTTGGCACGTTGTTTGTTAGAATGTTTGAACGCTGTTTCTCCATTCTACTAGGAGCGGTTTTAGTTTCCGGGTAGGGGGTATCATTTATCCCCGGCGGGACGAAGTGTTTGTTAGAATGTTTGAACGCTGTTTCTCCACTCTACTAGGAGCGGTTTTAGTTTCCGGGTAAGAGGGGATCATCTTGCCCCCGGCGGGACGAAGTTGTCTCAGCGGTCCACTGGGGCTCGTTATACGATAGCTGTACACGGGCTTACGAGCGCACTTCATACCCAGCCGTCTGGTGCGATAAGTTCGCTCGAACAAAAACATGTCCGCTCAAATTCAAACGCAAACAAAAACAAAACAAGTCACGTATAGCCCGCGGACTGTTACCGACTGTCTCCACAAGTCAGCTCAGGCGTGCGATGTGGTGTATGTGTGTGTGTGTGTGTGTGTGTGTGTGTGTGTGTGTTTTAAGTATGTTTGGTTACCATGGTTACGTCGTTCCCAGGATCCGACGATCTTGGAAGACGAGGAAGAACAAAAGCCGATCGACCTAAGTTGGCCGGACACCACCCGGAAGCGAATCGTGTATGTGCTGGTGGCGCCCATCATCTTCTCACTGTGGATCACGCTGCCCGACTGCAAGTCGCCCAGAGGTCAGTGCAGGTCACCGCGGGTCACCGCAGTACAGTCAGAGGTCAACACAGGTCACTGGGTCGTGAGCCGCCTCAATGTCAGCCGAGGTCAAGTCACGTCACTGCGATGAGGTCGATGAAATGACAGCCCCCTGTACAGTACTGTGACACAGCCACCACAGCGGCGGTTCACATTCGCCAGCTTCCTGTTAAGTTGGTGAGCCCCAACAGTGTTGGACAATAGATATCCGGCAGTCGGCAACACTCACACACATATATCAAACAGAGTACCTAAAGATATGGACGAACCAGCCAGCTGTAACGGCCAACCAGATGCCGGATTCCTCCGCGGATCTGATTGACTATGTTTGGCGCAGCGTGTGGCCGACGGTATCGGCGCCGGCGCTCCTTGCTGCCTGGTGACGATTCTTTCCACCGTCAGGTCTGGTCGGGTCGGGTTAGTTCGGGTCAGATCAGGTCGGGATAGGTCGGGTCGATTCAGGTCTGGCGCGATACTGCCCAGTGCCCAGTCAACCATGGTCACATATGTAACCAATTATATCATTTTAACAAATCGCCAACGGGGTGGATACGATCCCCAAAATAAGATTTTCGGGATTAAGGTCATCGTCACATGTCAACGATGTATTACATACATACCTACCTAGCTAGCGCCTTTCAGCCTATAGTAAGACCAGTGGCCGCCGGGTTTGGCCGCCGGTGCCGCTTACTACCTGCTCAGGTGCCGCTGGCTCTGTTCAGGCCCCAATCACCGACCGGCCATTTTCTTCTCTCGGCTGGCGTGTGACCTGCATCGCCGCAGGCAGCCACCGGGGTCGCATGGCGCGCAGGGCCGACCGGGGGCTCTCGCTGCAGCCGCCAAGCTGCTGTTACGAGGGAGGGAGGAGGGCCTCTGACGCCCTGAGCTGTGTGAGTGTGATGTCACCTCGCGTATCTGGTGCCATAACAGTGACGTCCGGTGTCCTTTCAGAGTGACGTCACGCCACGTCATGTTGACGTCAGTCCCACACCGTGACGTGACAGGGGTGCCATTCTGAACCGCCGTGCTGTCCCGGCAGGTCGGCGGTTTTTCTTCATCGCCTTCGTGGGCAGCATCATCTGGATCGCGCTCTTCTCCTACCTGATGGTGTGGTGGGCGTCCACGGTGTCCTCCACCATGGACATACCCCCGGAGGTGAGCTCTCCCCCCCTCACACACACCTACACACACACACACACACACACACACACACACACACACACACACACACACACACACACACACACAC
>JARFNZ010136884.1:0-10789 GCA_031763405.1 Balanus nubilus
TTCATCGATATCCTTACCGAAATAAGCCGAAACAATTTAAGCAAAAATTCAATTATCGGAGACCTGTATTTTAATTTCATCACATTCAAACGTGATAACAATTGTTACTTATCGTATAATTTTTTTGGGGGGGCAAAACAAAACAGTAGACACACTCCCTTTAAGCAATGGGTTTGCTTTGTCCTCCAGTGGCGTCTCAGGTGACGTGTAACCAGTGAGGGGCTCGGCTACTGGTCGGCACAACTGTGACGGCAGCATTTGAAGATCTTGGACTGCTACCTCCGTCAGAATGATGCTATAGTTGTGCTTTGTCACCATCGTTGTTCTGTAGAGTCCTAACGTCACCAGCTCTGCTCATTTACCCGGACAGGCCGTGGAGCTGTACTGTGTCCTGCTCTCCGACCACTGGAAGGCGGTCGACTCGGCCGCCTGGCTGTCTGTCTGGGTGGACCCCCTGTTCGAGTCGGACGACGTGCCTCCGGCGGCGCTCGCCCAGATCACGTCGCGGATCGCTCAGCTGGCGCCCGGCTCGGCGGCGTACGTGACTGGGCGCGTGTCGTCTCGCCGCCGCCTGCCGCGCCACCTCTGGCTGGTGCTGCTGACGGCGGTGCAGGCCGCTCACCGACAGGGGGGCGGGCGGGAGAGCTGGAGAGACGCGCTGCCCCTGACCAGGCTGAGGGAGGCGCTCCGACACAGCGATGATCAGGTACTGGCTGAGGTCGCATTCCGTGGAGAGGGTTGTTATTGGCATTGATGTATGCATCGATGTGAGAGTATGCCTACTTTCTTGAATATTGTTGTATTGGGTGCATATTGAACCAAATACTCGTCGCATTGTCAAACACCAATAAACAACAAACAAACAAGGTGACCTTTGTAGTTTGTATGTCTGTTTGTTTGTGTGTTTTTGGGGGTCAGGATGTGGAGGTGGTTTGTCTTGTTTCTTCTTGGTGCCGTCGTTCGCCGTCATTCTGCGGCCACGAGTGACCGTTCCTGTTCTGTTTTGTCCGCCAGGTGCGGATCGCCGCTCTCACCGTGCTGGCTGACAGCCGGAAGACGTCTGAGCTGTTCGAGCCGGCCGAACTGCGGCTCATCGTCCGCTTCGTGGCCGCCAACCTGGCCAATCAGACGCCGGCATTCAGGCAGCAGCTGCTGGCCCTGCTGAAAAAGGTCAGCTAGGCTCTGTTGAGAACAGGGGACGTAGCGAAGCATGGCGACTCCGTCATGGGTAGCGAGCAGTGAGAGCCGAAAACCAAGCGGCTCGGGCGCCCCTGAATCCCAAAATACCACCAAGTAGTGAGGAAGAGTAAGTATGAATTGGAGGAGACGATAACTCAGTCCTAATTTGTTGAACAGGCCAAGAAGGGGAAGTTTAGGTTACTCTCAACAACTCAGACTGACAGCCTGTGGCGTGGGTGCTCTGTGAATCTGTCTCGCCCTGCCATCGTCGCTTTACTGTGAGTAGAACGCGAGCTGAAAGGTTACGCTGCGTGAGCCAACCTTCAGGTGTTGGCGTAATGGCTAACTCGCTAGCTTCCCTGTGATGGCGTTTGACGCCTAGTATCTGCCTGCCGGCTGGTCCCCAGATCCTGGTGCGTCTCTCGGACGGCACGGCGGCGCTGCTGCGTCAGGTCGGCGACTCCGAGCGGCGCTCGTCCATCTCTGCCGCCACCAACACCGCCCCCGCCCCCGCCCCCGCCGAGCTACCGGCGCTGGAGCGGCTGCAACACTACCAGACGTGCCTGCGTCGGCTGTTCGAGTTGCCGTTCGCCGGCCTGTTCCCGGGAGCCAGCTTCCCGCGGCGGACCACCTGCCTGCACCTGCTGACGCTGGTGGAGGAGCTCTTCGGAGGGCAGCACAGGTGAGACGAGACCGGTGGTCGTCTGGTTATGGCTTGAATTTAAAGATGCCGCAACGGTATTGTGGAACCTTTACGTGGCATCTCAGAAAAGTAGTTGGCTCCTGACTGCTTCATTTGTTGGCAGGTTTAACTTCTCTACTGTGCTGTTTGTTCGTTATGTGGCAGAGACTAGGTACCGGTGTGTGATAGGCTTGAGATGCCCATCTGTTATCAAGTGTTCTGAGCCTGATGACCCAATAATAGTGACTTAATGATATTGTAACCTGCGATCAATATAAATTAAATTATTCCATCCGTATATGTTTGACCCGTTTTTTCAATTTATACCCCCCCCCCCCCCCCGGGCCTGTCATCCTCTGCAGGCCTGTGATGAGCACGGTCGGCTGGTGGGGCCGGGACCAGCTGTTTGCCCTGCTCCACTGCTTGACCGACTGCTATGAAAACAACAAGGATTTGGCGCTCCAGCTGCTCTGCTCGCATGATCTCAGCGTTCTACAGATGGAGGTAAGTTGTGCCAAACTGAATGATGTCATGCTGTGTTTGTACTTAGTGCCGAGTCTGAACGGCAATCAGCACGATTCCGTGTAATGGTTTGCTGGTGATATTCGGGACAGTGCGAGGGCCGCTGCTGACGGCCGCAATTTGCATCTAATGTCGAGCTTGATGAAAGCGGATGTATTGACGAAGCATGTTTACCATTGTCTGCCTAGTGACTCGTACCACGAATGGTGCCGCCTCCGGTGCTGACTCCTGTGTAGACTCCTGTGACTCCTGTGACTCCTGTGTCCTGACTCCCCATTGACGTGCCGTCCTGAGCCGCCCTCTGACTGTACCAGACGGACGACCGCCGCCTCCGGTCCTGACTCCTGTGTAGCACCTGCCCGTCTGTGTTGACGTGCCGTCCTGAGCCGCCCTCTGACTGTGCCAGACGGAGGACCTGGAGGCGCTGCTCGGCTCGGCCCTGACGCTGGCCAGCAGCGCCCGGCCGCCCGACTCACAGACGGCCGCCTACCTGCTGCGGGCCTTCGTCCGCCTGCCGGGCGCAGGCGGCGTCCTCAGGCGCAGGCTGATCGAGCAGCTGCGAGCAACGCCGCAGATGTGAGTAGGCAACTGAACGGGCAACGAACGGGCAAAGGATGTCGTATGCCAGGTGTGCACAAACACTCTCTCTCTCTCTATCTCTCTCTCTCTCTCTCTCTCTCTCTGCCAGCCATATCAGTTTGTACTCAACTCGGGATCAGTAAGAATTATCAGATGATGACAATATTGCCTCGTACAAGATAATCCAACATACCAGCGTGCATATGAACTATTTTCATGACTTCCTGAAAACTTGAAGCGCCTTTATATTTAGTTGGTTTTGACCCGATGATCACAGATCTGATTTCATTTCCAGGGAGGCACTTGGCGACGAAACCTACCCTGAGAAGCCGGCGAAAGTCCTCGCCAGCACCACGGACGGTGAAGAGGACGCCAGTCTCTCTGTGAAGTCGGTAGATAAATCTCCGTCCAGTACAGGTCCAAACCAGACGGCAGCAGCTGAAAGTCTCCAGCAAGACGCTGGCTCACCCGCCGCGGCTGACTGTGAAAAACAGACTCACAATGTGACTCGACAGACGAACAGCGCTGTTGGTAGTGTAGAAGGAACTGGGCTCAGGAACACACACAATAATTTGGACAGTGCAGAACGAACTGAGGCTGCTGCTGGTCAGACTGCAGGCAGTAGCGCTGAGTCTGTCAGTGCTCAGCGTTCCTCGTCTGCTGCTGAGACGCCGCCGGCTGCTGAGCCGTCCCCGGCTGCTGAGCCGTCCCCGGCTGCTGAGCCGTCTCTGGCTGCTGAGCCGTCCCCGGCTGCTGAGCCGTCTCTGGCTGCTGAGCCGTCTCCGGCCGCT
Organism: Balanus nubilus; assembly: GCA_031763405.1. Taxonomy (NCBI): domain Eukaryota; kingdom Metazoa; phylum Arthropoda; class Thecostraca; order Balanomorpha; family Balanidae; genus Balanus; species Balanus nubilus. Next base: position 3,754 of record JARFNZ010136884.1, read on the forward strand.
GAGCCGTCTCTGGCTGCTGAGCCGTCTCCGGCCGCTGAGCCGCCGGCTGCTGCTGAGTCGGGTCGGCTGCTGCTGGAGCTGCTGCTGGCTCGGCTGGAGTCTGAGCTGGTGCTGGCCGAGGCGGCGCTGACGGCGGCGGCGGCCACGGCTCCGATGCACGGCCTCCTACTCTGCATCAGACTGCTGCTGATGGCCGACCCGGGAGCCAGCGCCGACATCACGTGAGATAACAGCTAACGCACGCCACGCAGTCGGTTGCGTTCGGCAACAGTTGCCGAACGTCACCGACTGAGTGGCGTTCAGCATTCGGATAGTTACTATGTGTGTTCATTCGGCTTCCTGTGTGTTCACTAAACGTACTGTCCAATCAGTGTTTGCATTCCGCAATTTCCATCGTTCAGTGACGCGATCTCGATCCGGCGTTGCATTGAAACAACTTGTTAAGACACCACTTTACTTTTGTAGGTTGACGGGCACACCCATGGAACACTCCTAGTCCTCGCAGCCTCCTTGTGAGGTCTGCTAGAAGTTAAATATACTTCGCAAATCGCAACTCGATGATTGTGATTTAGGGACGCCCACAACTGTTAGGTTATGCGGCAAATATTCATAAATCATAATGTGTGTTGTTTTCCAGTTGTGTGCCGGACTGGCGCGGTGTGGGTGGTCGGCTGGTGTCGCTGTGCCGTCGGGCATCGGCGGCCGTGCTGCCGGTGGTCAGCAACTCCTCCCCCGAGGGCCACCTGCCCATGGACCTGCAGTCGGAGGCCGTGCTGAAGCTGGAGGCGGCGCTCAGCCGTGCCCTGGCGCCGGCGCCGGTGCCCTCCGAGCCGAGCAGGACCCGCGCCGTCACCTCACAGATGCTGCTGATCTGCTGTTGGCGCACCATGAAGGAGGTGAGAGGGCAGGGTTAGGCAGCACCGTCAGCCGTGCGGCGCCTGGGGACTAGTGTACTCCTATGCTGACAGCCACACCGGAAGGTACCGTGCCGGATAAAGGTTAGGTGGGGTGGTTGATACATTCAGTTGACAGCCAGAGTCTTAATGCTTTTGATATTAAGTTAGGTGGTGTGTTTGCCACATTCTTTTGACAGCCAGTTTTCAAGCTTTCGGTGCAGTGATGTTATTGCAGTCTGGCGTTTCGCTAACGCACGGTTAGAAGGCCGCGGCGAACGTATAATCAGACGGCGGCAAATGAGGTATGATATTCTTGGGTTTCTTTCCGGTCGCATGTCTTCTGATCTGCCGTGTGTCGTCCCTGCCCGTGTGTCCAGCTGTGTCTGCTGCTGGGTGACGTCAGTCAGCGGATGCCGGTCACCGCTGGTGCCGGGTCAGACTCCTCCGTCGGCCAGCTGACGCCGTCCCAGCTGCTGGTGATCGGACGGCACTTCATGGCGCTGCTAGCCGAGACCAAACACCGCGGCGCCTTCGAGCAGGCCCACGTCGGCTTCAGTAGAGTCTGCACTACACTCTGGAAGTAAGTGAACAGTAACACTTGTTTTAGTTTGTAATTATATGACATTCGTTGGGTAACATTTACAGGAAGTGCTTGCCATTCGTTTGATATCATGCTTACATTCAATTGAGTGGATTTAAAAAAGTAATGCAAGAGCAACGTGCAGTGTGGAGTACGGTGTGAACTTTGTTCCAATCGAATGGAAAATTCCAGTGTATCTCGAGCTAACAGGGTTCGTGATGCGGCGCAGACGAAAACCGTGGATTGCTCAACGATGCTTAAAATAGATATAGTCGTTTGTGTGCGCCTCTGAGTTCACGTCACCAGGAACCATTCACACTTCACACTTCACACCACATTCACAGCTCAGTGCTGCTGCCCCGTCAGGTCTCCCCTGCCAGAGCTGAACCAGATGCCGGCCCAATGGCTGGACGAGGTCATTGCCGACATTCGAGGGGAGGGACGACAGACGCTCTGCTCCACTCGGCGCAGCGCCGGGCTCCCCCTCCTCATGCAGGTGTGGATCCGTCCGTCCTTCCCGGGCTCTCGGCCATGTCTAATGTGCAGTGGCTTCTGGTCATATTACTGCATGAAAAGCGACACTTACTGTTGACGTCAGGTGTAACTTCACCTCTACCTGTTCGGGCATATTAAAGCATTACATTCATTGTTCGGTTGGGACTTGTGGCTGTAGTTAGCACCTCTCAGTTCTGGCGCTCAGCTTGAGACGGCGGCGTGTACTGCTGTTACAGGCGCTGCTGACCTCAGAGCCCTCTGTGGTCGGCTCGGCGTACTTCAGCCGCGCCATGGCATCGCTACTATCGGCGGCGACCGCCTGGGGCGACACGTCGGTGCACGCTATGAACGTGCTGCGGGCGCTGTTCAGGGACGCTCGGCTCGGAGACAGCGTCGGTGTTCATGTGGCGGCCGGGATCAAGACGGCCGTCACAGGGTTCAAGGCGGCCACATGCGCGGTAAGCAGGCAAAGGGGAGCGACGGGACCAGTGGCAGAAAAGTGGTCTGTTTCTCCATTTTTTTTCTGAAATTGGAAATTTTGTTCCATGGGAACTTTAACTGTAAAAACATGTTGTTTTTAGTCTGAGAATTGAAATGGCTGACAAAATGAAAAATAGCAGGAAGATGTAGCATGGATCATTTTTACAAGCTACTATCATCATAGGAGTGAGGACAATCCTGAAGACCTTTGTCCTCACTTCACTTCACTTCACTTCAGGGATTCACAAGCTTCATCACTGTGTGTAGCAGCTAGCTGGACCTGCAAGCCACAATTTAGATGCTTAGGTTCTGACAGTTCTGAGGTTGTCAACCACAGTACAAAATTAACAAAAAGTGGTATGCACATTACAAACTTTATTCCGGCTCTGATTAAAAATTTGTTCTGCAAACTTAGATCACAGAACCACTTCTCTGACACTTTTGCCACCCATGGTATAATCATAACAGGATCATTATATATATATATGTATATTAAATTAAATTTGACAGCATAGTGGCTGTTTATTATCTTCCTGTTTAGTTGTTCTATGAGGCGAATGCATTTCTTATCTTCTGGTGAGTGCTTATGCAGATTATTCCCAAAGGAAATCATTAGAGTAAAAAATCATAATTATATTTTGACATTTTAATAAACTTAGATCATTTTCAAGAGTAGATATTTAGTTTTAGGTGACATTCATACTACGATAATCAGTTTACATTTTGACATTAAAAACATGATTAAATTCTACAGCTTAACACAAGGCTGTCAAATTTAATCAAACATGTCAAATAGAAAAACTGCTTCCAAAATATTTGAACATATTACTTTACGACCAAGCAGTGCAGCAGGAAAGCTTTGCCTACGATTTTAGACAGAGACTGCCAAGTGAGCAATCAAAACAGAAGCAGGAGCTCATTCTAAACCTGAAAGGTCAACTGGAACATGAAAAAGAGAAGTATGCTAACCTTGATATACTACAAGACTTAAGGAGAGAGACAGATGACCCGCTTGGCCCGCATATTGGCCGAGTTTGAACAGGTTGTAAGAACACAGATTCTCAAGAAGCTGTCACATTTAAACAAGGGTAAAGTTGCTCTGCCAGGAAGCCAAGCTGGCTTTCTCAATCTGTCAAGTGTACAGCTGACTTTGGCTCAGGAAGGGTTTCTGAATTTGGGATTAAACTGCCACTTTTATTCTAAGTTTGATTCACGCTGGAAGAAAACAGAGATAGCTACCCTGTTGGAGGAGCTTTGTAATCTGCAAGATAAGGGACAGGTCACTATAAATCCTGACATCCAGCCCCAGATACAAGCTTAAGCCTCTAAGAAAAGTGTGAGATCGAAAACAAGTGTGCTCACACAGGAGCTACGGGAAGATGCCAGTGAACTGCGCGATGATGAGGACATTGTTATTAGAAGCGACAACAAAAGTTTGATCTTTGTGATATTGGACAAGCAGGACTACTACAGTAAAGTGAGAACAGTGCTAAAAGATAGCAGCAAGTTTAAACATATACGCAGATAACTACTGCGGCTTTTAAAACTTGTGTTAACAAACTTGTTGTCGCCAATACTGTTGTTGATGGTGTCCATTTCCAAAAAGTCACAGGTGAGTGTAGTACTGGCTACCTATATGGAAACGTAAAAACACACAAACCTGGCCATCCCATCCGTCCCATCATCTTGCAGATCCCAACTCCCACATATCAAATAGCGAAACGGTTAAATGACATCATTTCACCTTACATTCCATCTGACCACACTGGTCACTCCACCGATGAATTTGTTGACATATTAAGGTCTAACAAGCCAAAGCCAAAGGGAACACTAGCTTCACTCAAAGTAGAATCTCTCTTTACCAATGTCCCGGTAGAACAGACCATCCAGATTATCATCGACTATGTATACAAACATGACAAACTCAGACCACCCAAGCTGCCACAGAAGGTCATGGAACAGCTGCTTCATTCCTGCACCACAGAAGCCCCATTTAAGTGTCCTGAAGGTAAGCTGTACCTCCAGGTGGACGGGGTTGCTATGGGGTCTCCACTGGGTGTACTCTTTGCCCAAGCCTATGTGCTTCGTTGAAAGCAAAGTGCTCCAGTGCGAAGAAGTCACACCATATATGTACTACCGATATGCAGATGACATCTTCTTATATTTTTACAGTGGCAATAAGCTAGATGTGCTATGTCACAAATTGGTTCAGGAATCTGTCCTAAACTTCACAGTAGATTTGAGTGTGACACAAAAACTGGCATTTCTGGACCTCCTGATAGACGCTAGCACTGGCGAGTTTGTGACTGACATTTTCCGTAAACCAGCTGATCTCGGTAGGTGCATGGATGGAGAGGGTGACTGCACGGATTCCTACAAAACAGGCGTCATACAGGCATATATGATATCAGACAGGCTTTGAGAAACTGCTCGACTTGGGATCTTCTCCATCAGGAGCTAGAATGTGTTCCTCACATTACCTTTATTAATATTATGTGAAATACTACTGTAAAAAAACGCATTGACAAAGACATTTTGTGATAGTCCGCGAATGTCGCGCCATATTGACATGCGATGTAAAAATACTTATTGCTCGGAGCATTTTAAAAATTACTGATGTATAGAACACCAATCAGAAGAGCTAGAAATAAAAGCAATACTCACCTAACTCTATGTCATCCGACACTCCTTATTAATAATTCAAGTAAATCTAATTGAACTCTCATCACACCCACCCACAGTACCACTGATCAAATACGCAATGAATCCTATGCCATAGATACCAGGTAGAACCACCCGGGCATACAGCGAATGCCATTACATCACAGGCCCGTAGCTCCACGTACTCCCTATTCAAATAGTGTTAAATCGGCCCACTTCGGTGCCCTACTTTTTGAGTATCTTACGATTCAGGATAATTGCTTTGGCATCACCTGGTATATTGGAGTGTCCTCTACAGCTTGCAAATTGGGAATTTTCTTCTTAACTGCAAGCATGAGCCGATGGGCGATGTTAAAACAAGACATGCAAGGGGCCATATTCATTAGCTACTGGCCGGCTGTGCTGGCTTTACCGGTTCATCCTATTGGTCAAAACAAAAAAGCAGCTGTGCCGGCCCACGCCATTGGTCGTGACGTCACAGGCCAGATGGACACGTTATAGAGATAGGCATGACACCCCTCTGCATCTTTTTCTTACTCTCCAAGGTCCCATAAAATATAGGTCCATTTGACGGTTTCCGGCAGAATGCTTCTAAAAAAACAAATGATGTTACTAATATATCTTACATCTTTACTTGATCTTTACATTTTTAATTTCAAATAATTCTGAAAACTTATCTGGATTTCTCTCCCTTATGCATTGGTAGTTTCTAGTTGATATAAAGCAATATTCCCTTCATGAACGTTGCTTAGTTCTTCATGGTTCTTTTATATCGATAAATGTGTCGTTTTTGTGCCGATTTCGGGCGCTTTTTTAGGGGGGGGGGGGGGCAAGGCACCGTTTACGTGCCCCATTGCCTGCAACATGCAAAAGAACACAAATGTAACGAAAACTAATTTGTATAGTTAAACAAGAAAACTCTCATACTGTAGCCTGCGCCCTGGTAGCCTGTACCGTCGGAGATTGCGACGCGGCTGACACATAACATCAAAATTGTATCAAACCAATGAAAACTTAAAAGCAGACTCGTGAATGATTCAACACTTTCATCAGTCGATTCAGAGTAATTCAACAACATGAATGATTCAACCATGATTCAATCACGATTAACATTACCACCTGTGAACAATTCACAGTGATTTAAGGCTGACATGAATCATTCATGAATGATTCATCATTCAATCACAATAATTATCAATATGGAAGTGCAAAAACGCTGCGTACATTTGGAATGAATGTGATTAACACGCGTTCTGGAGGGGGGTCTCATAACTTAGCGCCGTCTCTGCCGCCGCTGCGACGGCAGCGCCTGCCTCTCCAGCCGCTGCGTCGGCTGCCGCAATTATAGCTATCGTACTTTGCCACTATGCGGCACCACTGCCTAGCCCAATGCTAGTATCAGCAAACATATATTATATCACCTCAGGAATACTCTTATACTCGCGATATCTCTTTCATTAATTATTTCATATATTATCATTTTCATCGCTGTTCACTGCAGATTACATGTTTTCTGTTTTCTCTGCACGCCGCGTCTAAAACGTTCTTAAACGTTCTTCTCGTCCCAACGCTCGCAGCCGCGCCCAAACGTTCTTCTTGTTACAGCGCTCGTGCCGATCCCACGCACTCTTTAACCTTCTCAAATATGTTTGTTTTAACACCGAAATCTTTCTCGTTACGGAAGTGGACACGCTTTAACCCGCCATTGGCTGGGGGGGGGGAGTTTTTCGCCCCCCCTAGCGAACGTTTCTAATAGCTCAAAAACGAAACATTGTATCAAAGTAAAACTTGCTAGACCTTATTAAGCACCAATTTGACACCTTCACTGAAAATTTCAAGGAAATCCATCGAAAACTTTTTGAGAAAATGGCGTTTTAGTGACGTCATGTCGCGCGATTTTCGGTCTAAAATCGACAAATGTTTG
>JARFNZ010136895.1:0-10789 GCA_031763405.1 Balanus nubilus
CGTAGCGAGACGCGCGAGGCGGCGATCGAAAGCTCTCAATGAGAAGATTCTAAAGCATACTTAAAAATTGCTTTAAAAGGTCAAGATCAAAGGTCAAAATCAGGTCAAAGGTCAAAACCACATGTTTTTGGAGTACTGTCTGTAGATACAAAACTACTATAAGGGCAGTGCAACCAAACTGGGCCAAAACAATTACAATAACAAGGGAAAGGTACTGCATGAGTATAACTCTCATATTAAGCACAGGTCTAAGCTGAGGTCACAAAAGGTCACCATATCCAAAAGTCATGTGGAAAGCATGTAACACATGTAATATGGTTGATTTCAGACAAAGAATTAAATGGTAACAATTATTTTGACAGTTGATCACAATGTCAGGTCAAAAAAGATCAAATTTTGAATTCTTCTTTTTTAATATTGAACACTTGTTCTGGTAGTTTTGTCTCAGGATTCCAATGGTGTATTTTTTGGCATATGACATAAAAAATGCCCCCAAAAATGCAATTAAAAAAATATATATCATCCAATGGTATAATTATTGTAGTCATCTGGGGGTCAAAATAGAGATATTGCATTGAAATTTGGCATGCTGATAGCTAACAGGTACTTCTCTGACATATATTCCATTTTTTATTAGAAATTTTGTATTTACATATTCCATTTTTTATTAGAAATTTTGGATTTATGGCCTGAACATGATCAAAGCTTGGGTAGGGTTACTTTCAAAAGTTGGAATTGCCCCATGATAACTTCATCTACCTCCTTAGGTCAAACATTCAATAACTGTGCAGTTAAAAAATACATATTCCTTTATACTCATGATATGGCCACCTGAGGTTCCATTTATCATGGGATAAATGTTACCCTGGGGTTATGTCTGGATGGCCTATAGGGCTGTTATTCCTTTGCTTGAGACTGTTCAAAGTGATCCATATGGCACATAAAATATATTAAACGCAGTGTCAGAAAAGTGCCCCGATTCTCCATTGTTCTGAACTTGGAAATTTTATTCCATGAAAACTTTGACTATAAATAATGATTATCTTTAGTCTGGAGTTCATATGGCAGGAGAAGATAGACAAAAAAATAACATGCATTATTCTTTTTCAGGCTACTATCATCATTGGAGTGAGGATAAAATGGGATTGTGCTTTACTTTTAACATGACACCTATGGCGTTGCATGGAAAGAATTGAGTTGAGAATTTGCGACTGCATCCCACCCCCCACCCCCCGGTAACTGAAATCCCCTGGTAGCTGTGTCGTGGCCGCTCCCTGAGCGAAATCCTGGCTACAACATGCCTGATTGGTATACACATTATGAAAATTTGTTTTGCTGATGGTGAGGAAATTTGTTCTGCGAACTTAGATAGTGAAACCTGACACTGATTAAGCGTGAAACTAAATGTAACCAAAGATACAATACAACTCTGGTGCACAACCGACATTGGTGGCGCCAGTTCCACGCCACAACAGAAGGTATGTTGGAATTCTGGTCTCTATGGCACACACAAAATGTTGGAGGTTCAGATTTTCTTAAATTTTCAGATCATAAAAAAATATTTTTAATTAGTGTAGTGTATCTGCAAGAAAATGAGATCTAAATGCTGAACAGTCAGGAATGAAACAATGTTTGGTATCATGGCAAAACTTTGAACGTATATCTTCAAATTCAGGAGTATATCAGGCTTGAACTTTTTCCCACATGGCTATTCCTTAGCACCCCACTGTCCCTAAACACCACATTTTACAGTAATGTTTCTGGTATTCCAGTTGTATCAAAGGGTCAAAACACACCATTGGTCTAAGCCCAATAATTTGCCAGATATCATCTTAATGCAAATGCTGTTAATGTCAGTATCTTTGTCCTGTTTCTGGGGTTGAGTGGTATACATTTTACCAGCTTAGGATCACTCCTTAACTTGCAAGAAGAGGGATAAAGTGGAGCAATTTTATACACTGGGGGCAGCCTTCTTTAATAAGGGTTACCCTGGTATCCCAATGTTACCCCTGATTTTAAAGTTACCCTGTTTTATGGTACCTATATTAGCAGTAATTAGCAGCAAAAACAATGGTAATGAGGCAAGATAACTCTTGACCACACAAACAATACTCATGAATGACATAGACAATATAAGCACAAGTAATGACTGTGTTTTCCCTGTAGTATCTGGGTTGGTGTTGCTCACCTGAATAGTATTTTCTCTGTCATAGCATTAAAAAAATTGCCATTCTAGTCTGCACATGCTCTACTTTTTAGAGGTGTGTCACAAAACCCTTCACGTTCCCCCAAAAAACAGACAGTTCTTGCGCACCATAAACATTTTCTGCACACTTTCTTCATGCTTATATAAATTATTTATTGTATTATTAAGAGAAAGAGACATTGTAAAATCCTTTAATATCAGCTACCTTTGAGTTCCAACCATTAATGCCAGTGAAAAGCTCCCAAGCAAAAAATTGAGTTACACAGGAAAACATTGTCTCTTCTGGGATTTGAACCTGCACCAAGGTAAGGCTGCTGGACTCTTTTGCTCAGTATGGGTGGGTATGACTGGAAACAGACATGTAGTTATGCATGACCAAATTACCACTTTAATTTGTCTCCAATGCGAGTGATTATGGTTCGATTGGAATAGAAAGAGAAGGTCGGACATCCCATTCCTACCCATCATTTTTTTAGCTACTGTTGATGAAACATGTCTACTAAGCATTTTCCATCAATAATTTGATGTTTCTAGTGAAGAAGAACATGATTGCAAACATATAACACAAAAAACAATGACCAAAAATTGCCCGAAACGAACGATGCAACCTCACCGATCCCGTACTCCATGCCCGTACCTACTGCGTGTTAATAACATCATATTTGTCTCGAGCGTGCAAGTAGTGTATTATTAATTTTTGGTGATTTCTGCTTGAGGATGAAATGTATGTTAAATGACGTCACTGGGTTTTATCGCATTAAATGATAAACTAAAAAAAAAATTCATGCAATTTCCATAAAAAAGAAGTCATTCAAACAACATTTTAAGCCATATGGATTGTGGGATTAGCTGGGTGATATATTTGAATGCTCGCTCCACTCGCTGTGTGACATTGGTTTGACTTATCTTTCTTTAAACTTGATGAGAATGCTGCCCTATGCTCGGGGCCCTTTCACGTGAGCGTGATAAATGGAGATTGGGTCGCCTTCTGGATATTGGTTTGCCTAACCCCAGTTTCCCATGTATCCCCGTAGTATGATGGGTATGGCAATAGTCAACATACATTTCAATGACGTCACTAGAATGTTAGGAAAAAAGCTGAATAGTTGCACGCATTAAACGTGCACTCTCAATGGCAATGGGGCTGGGCGAAGGTAATGTGACGGGTGCGGTGCAAACAACTGTGGGGCACTGGTTAAAAGAGTTGTAAGAGTATAGGAATAAATTTTAGGCAAGTGTAAAAGAACTACTTTAGGTTAGAGCTGTTACTCTGTTTTATTCTTCAGGCCAAAGACCTGAAGCCTGAAGCAGAATGAAACCTGAAAAATATGAAAATCTTAAATACTCTGTTTTGGCTTCAGATCTTAGACCTAGCCTGAAGCCAAAACAGAGTAATATAACCCAAATATTTGTTTTTACTCTTGCCTAAAATATCTTCTATGCATCTTTTTTGGGTGGAAGATCTTGGGTTCTTGTTTTCCTCATTTTGCAATTGCCCATTATTGGTCAGATTTCTCTGCCAATAAGCATTTGTTACATCATTGGTCCAACCTCTGTATCAGAGAACATCAGCAACTTTCTTGGGATAAACATATGAGTGGTGCTGTTGGAAGTTGGAGACTCCAGTGAGTTTTTAAGATATTGATGTTTTAAAGTTGTCTTGTACTAAGGTCATGATGAGTACATGCATATATATCTGATTAAGGTTAGTCTATGTCAATTGACACCTAATCCATTGGAAAGGACCCATCCCTTCTGGTGTGCATTGCCTGATGCTCTCCTATGGCATCACTATTTTTGTTAATGATGGTGAGATGATTTTCCTCCTCTTGAGGCCGTTGACCAAAAGCAGGCAAAAAAAAAACTAACAAATTCAGTTTTAGGCAGGTATGCAAAAAAGGGTGGCACTGCCTGTCACTATTTTTAACTATGCTCAAGAAAACTGGAGGGCACAGATTTTGTCTCCCCCACTGCTCTTTTAAAAAAAAGAAGCTAACCCTATAATAAGGATCCCATTTCATTGGAAAAAATATAAACCATATGCAATAAATGTTCATGATCAATTACTTAGGAATATCTATACAAATAAATATTTGATAACTAATTAGAGCATCCCACCACTCCGCGATTGTTTTATCACACTGCAGTCAGTTAATGATTGCTAATGGAGAGTTCAGAACAATGCCATCACAAATGCCTGCATTGGCATTGCTCCCACTTCACTTATGCAGAATTCACACTATAAACCTGACAAATATTACAACCACCTGTTTCCAGCTATTGACAGACATCAGGTCATCTTGCTAGGGTGAATCCATGTAATTACTCCAGGGGTACCTGGTTACTTTTGTTAGGTCAAGCCATTTTCTGCTGTTGACTTTTGTTAGGTCAGTATTTTTATATACATCAGGTCTATAGTGTGAGTTCTGCTTTAAAAGTGTTATAATGGTGGTTTTACTGTGGTCATTGTGCTCATCTGTTCTGAGATTCCTCAAGTTCTACTTATACTTATGTATGTTGTTTTGTTTTATTTCAGACAAACTTGAAGGTCATGGCTGTGTTTCTGCGTGGGCTAAGATGGAAACTTGGCAAACCATCTTACCATCAAACAGCTTCATTTGTCAGAAAGTACCACCTGGATGGAGCTCCAATCATTGGAACCGAGCCAGACAGAAACAGTTCGCAATTTCAGGTCAGAAAACATTACTGTACACATTATTTTTATTATGCTCGGCATAGTCATAGACCTCATCCTGTCCTGGGAAGATCACATCAATCAGGTCATCAGAAAGTGCAACAGTATCTTGATCTCCCTTTATCGATTCCAGCATCACTTTTCCCAGGACACTTTAACACTACTCATCCAAACTCATGTCTTCCCTCATATTCTTTACTGTCTCTCAGTATGGGGAGGAGCTACAAAAACTCAGCTCTCTTGTATCCAACGAACCATTAACTTTGCTGCAAGGGTAGCGGGTCGCGAATTCTCAACTCGATTTTTCCATGCAATGCCAAGTTCAGACGTAAAGTTAAGCACAATCCCATTTTATCCTGACTCCTATGATGATAGCAGACTGAAAAAGAATCATGCATGCTATTTTTTTGTCTATCTCTCCTGCCATTTGGACTCACAGACTAAAAATAATCATTTTGTATAGTCAAAGTTTTCATGGAATAAAATTTCCAAGTTCAGAAAAATGGAAAAACGGGCCACTTTTCTGACACTGGGGGGGGGGGCGTTAAGGGCAAATGCCCGCCCCTCCAAACCGCCTGAAATCGGCGCAAATTTACAATTTTCTGATGTAAAAAGAAACCTAAGTAAGCAACTTCTACCAAAGGAGGTTTGTTTAAAACGCTCTACCAATGCATAAAGAAGCTAAATCCGATCAGTTTTCTGGATTTTGCGAAACTTTTCAGATGCTGTCCCCCCAAAGCGCCAGAAACCTCCGTCTTGGATCCCCCGTTGTTGAAATCGATCCGATTGAAATAAACTGGTACGACATTCACTCAAATAAAAATATTATGATTTGGGCTTCGAAACCATCAGCCTATAACAATGATAGATTACCGCGCTGCTAAGACTGCACTGTTATCTACATTCCCTACGGTATAAGAATACATTATGCGTTCCTAGAAGTCCTTCCTACACGTAAACCCCCCCCCCGAATAAAAAAAATATATCTCGTCCAGCGACAATACAAATTCGGAAAGAATTCGGAAAGTAGTGGTCAGTGGAATTCTGAATTGGTATTTAAACAGCGGGAGATAGGTACATACATACCTTTTAAAGATGGTCATGTGCGAGTTCTCTGAAACTTTGACCTGCCGGCTGCTACCACCTAAAAACCCAAATTTGATGTGGGATAGAGCCAGTTTCTCCTGTTTTACCCGTCCAGTTTGTTATCAAAAGTTCGCCCTCAATAGTTTGCAATCTTAATTTGACTTTTTTTACACCTACGTTTCGAAGTTGTCGTTTATTGTGTATTTATCGTATCTGAATTTTGTGAAACGTTTTTAGATTTGCACCCCCCCCCCCCCCCACCGCCAGAAACCGCCGTTGTGCATCCGACAGTGAGTACCTATACCTGGGCTATCTGTCAAAAGAAAGGTACATACATGATTCATTCGACAGACAAATGTGTCTCGCTTTCTGTTCTGCCCAAGTTCAGCGGATGCGGTGGTGGAACAAGCTTCGATCTCTGATCGCATGTTAGGACCCTCTCAGGTGAGAATGTGCGCTGCATATGAGGAAGACCTACGCAAAGATGACATGTACCTACTAGCAGCCACATGAAGAGCATCGTGACAAACCCACGCACCAAGCAAGACAAACAAACCAATATCCCATCTCGCAAATGACGGCAGAACGCCGGTTCGCCGAGCCCGACTAAGCCATCCACAGCACCATGCATATTGAGCGCGGGCGCGTGACCGCGTGGTCGCCGACTCCCCCGAGCCAAGCCGAGCTCAGTGACCTCCGAGCGGGCCGGCGGCGTCGGCCCCGGCCAACGGACGGCGACCCGTTATGCCGCCGCGGGCCATCACCGCGCGCCGGCTGTGACGTCATCCGTCAGCGCGCTGAGCCGCACACAAAGAGCCTCTCACCTGGCGTAGCGGCAGCGGCGGCGGTGGCGGCGCGGTCGCGCGGTGCGGTGGAGGCTCGGAGATGGTGTCCGGTGAGACGGGGAGACGATGTCGTCAGTCGGATGGATCTAGCAGAGAGACGGGGCCGCACGGTCCAGGAACGCGAGCCGCCGGTGACCTCACCACAACACGGCCGCGAGCTCACGAAAAAATCGTGCCGGTGCATGTGGACGCTAATGAGCATAGGCTGGCGGAAATTGGCAGATGCTTATGTTCGCGACGTGCGGCCAGTTCTGAAATGTTTTCCGCGACAAATCCTTTTAGAGCTATGTACTAGAGAAAGCCAGAAACTTCTTCAAGAGGCATGTTCGTGGAATGGTTGTCTCTGTGAAAGGTATTCGCTAAATCTACACTCCTTGAAGCCGGAACGGGCGAGACCTTGACAAGGCTGTCCACCGCCCGTGTAGAGGGCGCCAGCTGGCGGCTTGGTCGGCCGCCCAGCTGGAGTGCCCTTTAAAAACCCCAGCTTCGGGGACGGATCGGCTGGACCGCCGCGCCGGTCGGATACTGTTCGCGTGAAAGGCAGGAACATTTGCTCCATAATACCAATATTGCTATAGCTGGCAGATTGCTGAAAGTTATAATATCCGAAGCCGTAAGCCGTAACTAATTTTGAAGCAGTGATCGTTTATTTTCTTGACAGTAATTATTGGTGTTAGGGAGGGCTTATTATCTCACTCTCTGGCTTCTGACCTGGTTCCGTCCAAAAAGCGGCCGGCCAGTTGCCATCCCCTAGTGAGTTTTTGGTGAGGTCAAGTCAAGGGCGAGATTATATCTATGCAGGGGCTTCGCCACCGGGAGGCAGGCGACCCTATATTTGCTCGATACCCTCTCCGGCATCCCCAGGTCTCGAAGGATTTTAACATTATCTATGTAGGCTCCGACCCCCCCCCCCCAAGACCCCTCGCTTGCTCTCCCATATCCCGGCTGGTCCCCGCACTCAAAATTTTGTGTCGACGCCCCCGTATCTATATGACGACCGATAGCATTAGCGAGTGCTCGAAGTATTCCTGATATTACGCGTGATTTCCGATTGGGCATTTGCTTACGACTTAGGTACATGGCGCTTGTAAATGAAGTTCGATCTACGACCATATATTAAATCAAATGGCGGATTTAGTTCCTGTTAAGTACTGAGAAGTGAAATATCCTGTGGTAATGGTGGATCCAGGGGGCAAACGGTGTCATGCCCTCTCCCCCCCCCCCCCAAAACAAAAAGATCGCCCGAAATTGGCACAATATTAGCACATTTATCGATATAAAAAGTAAGCAACTCTTATTAGAGAAAGTTTTTTATATCAACCATCTACGCATGAGGAAGCGAAATCCGATGGATTTTCAAAGTTCTATGATTTTTTAGATTTGGCCCCTAAGTCGCCCGAAATGGTCTTTCTGGATCCGTTAGTGTCTTGTGGATATCGTATTATTCAGGCTGGAATTAAAACATGGGTTGTTCAAATTATGGGCTACGCTGCAAATTTAAATGTGGTATTATGATATTAAAACCGGTTAAAAATTAAAGTCGTAAAGGCAATTGTGCAGTTGCACAACTCGTTGTAGCTTCCAGCAATATCAAATAACTTAGTGTAACAGTAGGTATGACAACAACTTAGCATTGAGCAATGATCCGATCTGTCATTTTTTCTCTCCTGACTCAATCTCGTCACCTTCCTGTCGTCCTTGGCGTCCTTGGCGTCGTATTCCTGTGTCCGTGGCGTCGTATTCCGGGGTCATTGGCGTCGTGTTTCGTCGTCCTTGGCGTCGTATTCCTGTGTCCGTGGCGTTGTATTCCTATGTCCGTGGCTTCGCGTTCCGTCGCCCTTGGCTTCGTGCTCCGTTGCCCTTGGCTTCGTTTTCCGTCATCATTGGCGTCGTGTACCGTCGCCCTTGGCTTCGTGTTCCGTCGCCCTTGGCTTCGTATTCCGTCGCCCTTGGCTTCGTATTCCGTCGACATAGGCGTCGTGTTCCGGCGGCCTTGGCGTGTGCGCCCGTCCAGCCTTTTAAAACGTGGTCCTCACGCCCGACGGATATATTTCCTTGGTGTTTTCCCACCCCGACCCTCATCCGGCATCATCGGCCCTGCCCATATCACGATCGCATTTGCCCACATGCGCTCCAAAGCGTGATTCAGGCCGAGCAATATGAATAGGTACTGGCCAACAGGACGGGCAGGCCGTAGCTATGTAATGCGTCACTCATGTGATGCCTACCTTACCTTATACTTTATAATTTAACTACAACAAATACCTAATAACTTAAATAAGTCAAACATCAGCGCGACAATGAATGAATGACACCCACATTGGCAGCAATGCAGTTTTTAGTTGAGTGATGTAAGTAGGTAGGCATTATAGTTCGCAAGGTATGATCATGGCTGATATGTGTTATATGATTTTTTTGGTTTGCTTATCACGGCCAGTTGGCTGCAAGCACGGCATGACGCCGTTTTGACATTGATGTCGGCTGACACCGAGATCCATTCAGACTCGCTCCGCCACCACCTGCACTGTCGAACTATTTGGCGATATATTTGGCTATATTAAAAAAAATCGGAAAGCTAGCAAGATTTCTCAAATTGTTGCAACTTGCACTGACAAGCGGTAATTGCATTACATGTATGAACAATTAACATGTCCTGGGCTATGAGTGGAGTCTGTTGACACAATTTGGGCTAAGGGGTTGATTAAAATCGGGGTTGAATTGCATGGGTTGTCGCTTGAGTCAGAGTATAGTTACCCGTGTAGGGGAAGGAGCCTAATTAGTGACCCCCTTAGTTTGAAGCGCGCTCGTGCTTATGCTGTAATTGCCACGATACGTGAAGCCTCTTTTTACGTGATGTGTGAACATTCTTATACTTATCTACCGTCTTATTTTATTTACACACTCCTGCGTTTATTACCTCACACTCCATAGCAAACTGCAATCGCGGAAACCGTTGCAAAAACGCAATAGAGAACGTGTACCCTATTTATGACTGGAATAACACGTATTGCTTTACAAAGTTCTCGCTTCCGCCATTTTGCTCCTAATTGAGCTAGAGTATAAAAAAACACCGTGTCGACCGAAACAAATAGATGCGATTGGTGTCCAATTTAAAGGATAGGGGTAAGCGGAAACCTCTGCATACCTTTGCAACCAACACAGTTATATGAACCCGAGTGCATTCGTAGAAACTAGAAATACCGGTGAATTAGAAGTCAGGTGGAGACACAGAACTTCCCTAGATCATTTATTGAACGCCGAGGTACCATATCATTATCACACCCTTACAAATGCCTTTGAACAAGTGGTAAGGGCGAAGTCGAGTCCCGTAACACATTGCCTAATTGTACCCCAGTTCACCTAATTGCGACCCCTGTCCCCCTATATATATATATACACCCTATGTTGTATGTACCTACTTCCATGCAACCTCTTCCGACGTAAATAAGGAAATGTAAGCGTTTTAAATTTAACTCCACATAAAATACCTGATACACCTATCCGGCGAAAACCGACCGTAAAATCAAATTAAGAGAGAAAAAAATAACCACGGATCAATTTATTTTGGTTAAGACATATTGCACATATTCACGTCCCTAAAAAGTACGTGAACGACGTAAGAAAAACACGTTTCTTCTTTCAACATGGCTGGAGTGCTTTACCATAGCAATAACCAAACAAAAAAATGTTTAAATCGGTGAAACACACATGACCAACTTTTTGAAGCAAGATTTCGAACTGTATCTGGTTTCAATTCATTTGTACGGTGGGGGGTCGCAAATGGGGAGGGGTCGCTAATAGGATACTTTCTCCTATGTGTTTATGATTGATGTCGGAAGGGATATGCCAAATTTGGTGACGCTGCTAACGTTATTTTGGAAGATATCAGGAAAAAAGGGGAGGGGAGGAGGGTGGTTTCGGCCCCTCCCCCCCCCCCCCCCCCGGGGGGCGGGGGGG
>JARFNZ010136906.1:0-10788 GCA_031763405.1 Balanus nubilus
CACCCTCACCCTCACCCTCACCCTCACCCTCACCCTCACCCTCACCCTCACCCTCACCCTCACCCTCACCCTCATCCTCATCCTCATCCTCACCCTCACCCTCACCCTCACCCTCACCCTCACCCTCCCCCCCTCACCCTCACCCTCACGCTGTCTCTGTGGCGCCCAGGCGAGGTTCTGCGCGGAGACCGGATCGTGAACACGCCGTACGAGGTGCACATGAAGAAGGACGTGGAGTGTCGCGTGCTGTGCAACTCGTTCGACGTCCCCATGATCTGGACGAAGGAGGACACCAACGAGGTCATCAGCCGCATCCAGCACGAGTACACCGTCCATCTGTGAGTGGGACGGTCTGCGTGGTGGGTGGGGGAGGGGGACTTGGTGATTAGTGAGTCTGTGGGGGAGGAGGACTGGTGAGTCTGTAGGAGCGTGGCTTGCTGACTGGTGAGTCTGTGGGAGCGTGGCTTTGTGACTGGTGAGTCTGGGAATGTAGCTTGGTGACTGGTGAGTCTGTTGGGTGCTGGCTTGGTGACTGGTGAGTCTGTGACATTTTGGAAGATTTGTATTTGAAAATTAAAATAGAAATTCAGTACCTATGCAATAAATATTATTTTTCTACAAATATGGGTACACAATTTTGAAGTTGCTGTCGTTAAAACTGACATTTGTGAAGAAAAGTGAGGGTATTTCTAAGGCCTAAAATTGTCATTTTTGATGACATTTCTATACATCCCCAAGCTGTTTCGTTTTTTTTTTACTCTTATTCTTTATGAAATAAACGACGTTTTAGGCCATCTTTCGCGTTCTAGACGAAAAACTGACCTAGAGACATATATATTACAACATGAAATCACCCAAATAAACAGTTTGACATTGTAACTTCGGATGACTGACCTGACCCAATGTCATTGGAAACTCACAATGGCACGTAAAGGGTCAGAGACTCGAATCATACTGATTCATAGTTGTTTTTGCTTCAATATCGTTATTCGCGTGGGAAAGTCTTCAGCCGGGGCCGCCATGAAAATGTACAACGTGATGTCTTTGACCTGACGTTTGACGTCACCGGTGACCTTGATGTCGAACGTTTAAGTTCCCCTGATAGATTTTGTCCAAGGCTATCGACTGTCGTTTGATTTATGAAAATCGGCTCATAACTTCGAAGATCATAGCCCATAGGGAGGGGGAACTCCCCCCTCGCTAGGTGGCAGGGGTCGGAATATACCCATCAGGGCGCGTTTGACCTCTAATATGACGCCGTATGAGTTGACTCCTAATAAAGACAACATTATGAATCTGCAAATGTAATTTTGCAACCATATATTCGTTGCGGTTGTGGGCATTGTGTAGCATCATCGGAACGTCTTACTCTGTGTGCAGCCACCTCCTGTCCTCTGGCGGGAGTTACGCAGGGACTTGTGGGTCTCTGCACTATCCTCTCATCCCGGGCCATCTCCGTCTTTGTTAAAGGCGCCCACAACCTCGCGAGTTGCGCCCACATTGTGACCATTACCTGTCGTGTTGCCGCAGTCTGGTGGACAACCTGCCGTGCGCCACGCGGTTCCAGCTGGTGGACTCCGCTGACGAACAGCTGGACCGTGGCTATCGACTGGGCTCCGTCAGCGAGGCCGACGAGGAGACCTTCATCAACAACCACCTGCGACTCGTGCTCTATTACCACACTGAGGACAAGTCAGTACTGAACACCGAGGATAAGTGGGTTAGGGAAAATGAACACCGAGGATGAGTGGGTCGGGGTTACTGAACACCGAGGATAAGTGGGTTAGGGAAAATGAACACCGAGGATGAGTGAGTCGGGGTTACTGAACACCGAGGATGAGTGGGTCGGGGGAACCGAACACCGAGGATGAGTGGGTCGGGGGTACTGAACACCGAGGATGAGTGGGTCAGGGGTACTGAACACCGAGGATGAGTGGGTCGGGGGTACTGAACACCGAGGATGAGTGAGTCGGGGGAACTGAACACCGATGACACGTGAGCCAGAGTCGCTATACACCGATAAAAAGTGAGTTAGGGTTACTACAACACCGAGGACGAGTGAGTTACCTGCCGGTTGGCACCGCCGACAGGACGGGTGTTATGTGACGAGTATGCCACTCTCCGTCCTTCAAAGGTTACTCACTTCCTTGTAGATGTTGTTGCCAGCCCCGTAAATATTTGTTAGTGCTGATTGGTTTACGTGTATAGATTCATCTTGAGATGATATATCCTGAATGTTGGGTAATTTGTAAGTCAGTTGTAAAGTTTAGTTTAGCAGTATTGTCTGTGAATAGTGCCTGATTGTTATCTTAAATGACGAAATAGGAGCGAAATCTACTAACTCTAGTTCGCACTCACTAGTGTGCTGTTTTTCACCAATGTTTCATCTCTCTTTACCGTCAACTTTCATGTCCAACCCAACGTAGCCAAATATACTTGTCCGGTGTCTCTGACTGACCCGATGACGACCTTTCCAGTCTGTCGTACCGTGTGGTGCGGTTTGAGGTGGAGACCCGCTCCATCGACAAGGCCGAGCAGAAGGGCGACGGCTGCTCCATCAACAAGGATGTCAAGAAGAAGAAACTCATCAAGGACGTACGTAGACGTACCATTAACAGTGGCAGGCATTGTCAAACATTGTCAGCAAGGGAGGGTAAAATGATGTGTTACATTGGCATTGTTTGTTTGACACCGGTAGCGATGAATGATCGATGCTGTACAAGCCTGCTTGCATACGGTATGACATTTTAGTTCACCTTTCCATGTTGCTTGCAGTTTGTTTATTGTCATTGCCATTTAACAGCAATGCTAAACTAGGTGCATATTGATCGTAGGGAGGCGCATGTTTGTGTTCAGGCAGCCGTACACTAGCGCGATTCGGTGCGCGATATTCATGATGTCGCCGCTACATTCCACAAAAGCTGAACCGGTCCAGCCTTTCCCGCGGCCGGCGGCGGAGAGTCGCCGCGATGTCGCCGTTTCTGCTCGCGGAATGGCGCTAGTTTGTGGCCACCTTTAACGACCCCAGGCAACAAATAAGGTCACAGAGGTCACAGACATGATCGTGCTCCAGCCATCGCATCGCACCTCCTACTGACTACCAAGTACTGACCTTGTAGTAAAACGTTTTCTTTCCTGCCCTCGGATATCTTTAAATAGGAAGCATACAGTTGCACCAGCTTGGCAAAAAAAAACGCATCGCTGTCTTTTTCCCGCCTATAAAATCGTGTTGCGTTGACAATCGCTGTGGGGGTCAGTTTGCGTGACTTCAGCGAGCTTGAGACTTCTTCCCGGTGTATATGACCAACTTCACTGCTGACTGTCCCACTGTGCGCCTCCGCGACAGACCGAGACGCACCTGCTGTTCACGTACAGCGTGGTGTGGCGCCAGTCCACCGTGCGCTGGGCCTCCCGCTGGGATGTCTACCTGGCCATGTCGGACGTACAGATCCACTGGTTCAGCATCGTCAACTCTGTGGTGGTCGTCCTGTTCCTCTCAGGTCGGTTGAGTCGCGACATCGTAGCTCTGTTGGGGCGGTGGTGGTGGTGGGGCTAGTTTTTTTCCTGTGCAGATAGTCTGTGGTGGTACTGCATTGATGGGGGAAATATGTCTTTTGCCGGTGGAAGCTGGCTGTGGCATGTCTTGTTATGCATCTCAGAGGGACATGTTTGAGAGACTTGAAATTGTAATGTTTGTTGAGATTCCTAGAGCTATTCAGTAGTAACCTGATAAGGCTAAGCAAGGACAAAGGAACTATGTAAATGTTGACCTTTTGACATTTAACAATGAAAGACAGTGGAAAGACACAGGTCAATAGGTGATAGGCTTGACACTTGTTGACACCCATCTATACATAGCCTGTCGTCAGCTTTCCAAGTGACCCCCGCCGCCGCTCCCGCCAGGCATCCTGACGATGATCATCATCCGCACCCTGCGGCGGGACATCGCCAAGTACAACCAGGACGACAGCCTCGAGGAGGCCATGGAGGAGACCGGCTGGAAACTGGTGCACGGAGACGTGTTCCGACCGCCGCAGCGCGCCAAACTCTTCTGCGCCCTGGTCGGTAGCGGAGTACAGATCTACCTGATGGCGCTCGTCACCATCTTCTTCGCCACCCTCGGCATGCTGTCGCCGTCCTCGAGGGGGTCCCTGATGACCGCGGCGATCACGCTCTACAACTTCATGGGCGTGCTGGGAGGCTACTTCTCCGGCAGGCTCTACAAGACGATGAAGGGCAAGATGTGGAAGTCTACGGCGCTCTGGACGGGAGTGCTGTACCCGCTGGTGGTGTCGTCGATCGTCGTGTTCCTTAACTTCTTTGTCTGGGGGAAGCGGTCGTCGGGCGCCATCCCGTTCACGTCGATGCTCTCGGTGTTGGCGATGTGGTTTGGCATCTCGGTGCCGCTCGTGCTGCTCGGGTGAGTGGGGTGTATCGGTGGAATGTGGAGGGAGTGTGGACAGCGGCGTCACTGGGGCTCGGGTACTGGGTACGGAGTATGGTCTCTCATGTGGCTTAGTTTAGCTCCTCTCATTTTTTTATTTTCCATTCTTTCCACATATTTGTGAACGTTTTTTTTGGATGTTAACGTTAACGTGAACGCTACGTTTTTTGCCCTATGCATAGTTTGCACCAAGGCTCTGTTTTTTTAATCCGTCCACTTCCCACCAATAATTTGGGAGTGTACTCTCTCGCCAGTGTGAAATGTCTTCTGTCTTTTATGCCTCAATTCTCTTGATGGGAGGTTGTTCCTAGCGACATTGTTATGAGATCTGACACGGGAACACTGACGTCTCCTGCTGTTCGGCAGGTCCTACGTCGGCTTCCGCAAGCCCCCTTACGAACACCCTGTGAGGACCAATCAGATCCCGCGACAGGTGCCTGAACAGGCCTGGTACCTGCACCCCATATTCTGGTGAGTCACCCCTGAACACGTCTGGTCCCGTTACCCTCAGTTGTGTTGAGTGACATGCCTCGCGTCCTCGTCCCGTCCGCTCAACTAGTCTGCGATGGCTGCCACATCACCTGTCTATTGTGGTGACGCCATGTTGGCGAAATCTCCGGCTCGCAATAGTTTAGCCGCAAGTTCATTCGACTGGTTTCTGTTTGTTTGCTCTGCTATACAGTCGACCAGGCGTAGGCAGTGAACCGACTAACGTGCGTCTGAAGGACATATGTGTGTGTGATTGTGCGTTTCGTCGCTGTTGCGCCGCTCTGTTCCACCATGGGTCGCCACCTACAGATGGCGTCAGATGGCGTCCTGTGCTGCGTCAGCTGGTTTAGGGGCCGGCTCGGGCAGACGGGACATAGTGTTATTATGCTTCTCATACTGCACCGACTGCAGTGCTTTATCGGTGTTGATAAAAATTCGTTTTAACCCGCACACACCCACACAGACAAGCGGGTGGTCACTTGACAGCCGGACTAAACTGATACGACTGTATTTTCAGTCATGATATAAGAAAATTTAAGATATGTTTCGAATGCCTGAAAGGTGGAGCATTACCGACCATCAGCGCAAAGCTGACAGAGCGCCATCAGGGTCAGCGTGGCGCAGGAGCGTGGCGCGCTAAAGGAGGTGCTGTATCATATTGCGCGGCACCTCTGAGTTGGAAGATTTGATAACTGAGAGTATCCCGCGGATATACTGCTCTTTGGCTGTGGGACGTGGGTGCCGAACCTCATCGACACACCTGCTGCTTTATGAGCCCCACGTGGCTTTCACAGGCCATATTTGGGGAATGAAATGAGCGGGTTGTCCTTGCGGATATACGATATGTCAGCGTCTTCGGGAGGTTGGGCGGTCTCAAATTTATAGTGGGCTGTTGCAAGTTCGGCCCAAAATATAAGCATTGTTTGGGCATTTTCCCTCTAGAAGATGGCAGTAGCTCCTCCTTGATCGTTTCCAATAACATTCACCGTCCACTGTCCCATTTGCCAAGGTCAAACTACCTTCCTTGACATCTCCCTTGTCATATCCCTGGGACTTCTTGCCAACCCGAACATTTATCGTTTCTGAAACTTTTTTTGTTTGCATATATTTATCATCTTCGATACATCACGGACAGATCCAGGGTGGCACATCATAACATTTTAAACCAGCCTCTCAATGGTATAATAATTATTCTCCTACGAACCCTAGTATTGAGGGAAGGTTATTTTGACGTGTAATCTGGATTTCAAGCGACCACCCGCCAGAACAATGCGATTGACATTGCTACAAAATCACTGACATTGACATTGCTACAAAATCGATGATGTGTGTAGCCTGGATAAGAAACACAATATCTGCATTCCCTGATTGATGACGTGTTCTGCGCGTCGGCAGCTCGCTACTGGCCGGCGTGCTGCCCTTCGGCGCCATGTTCATCGAGCTGTTCTTCATCTTCTCGGCCATCTGGGAGAACCAGTTCTACTACATGTTCGGCTTCCTGTTCCTGGTCTACATCATCCTCACCATCAGCTGCAGCCAGATCAGCATCGTGCTCGCCTACTTCCAGCTCTGCGGAGAGGTCAGTGAAGAGTGTTTGAGGCAGAACGTCCTTCATGTAGTCTCCTGGTCGAGTTTTCCTGAGCTAGTTTGTCGAATTCATCAAGTTGAATTAATGCCATAAAGCTTTGCTTCGATGTCATATTTAGCTGTTCGCATAAAGACTGTAGTCGTGATTTCGTTGCAAAGACATACAAGCCAGTTTATGCGTTGATACTTCTCGAGTCATATTTCTTCATACAAGCGATTGCATTCGTCCATTGATGGAATCCCTTCACTGTCCTGCTTCCCATGGAGAGCCTCCACACCCTGTTGACCCCCTAGCTTCTACGATCGCAACACCCAATGGCGGTGGGTAAGATGTCCGTCTGAATTTCCCGTACCTGTGTCGCCGCTCGTCAGGACTACCACTGGTGGTGGCGCAGCTTCGTTGTCTCCGGAGGATCGGCCATCTACGTCGCCGCTTACTCCTTGTTCTACTTCTTCACCAAGCTGGAAATCGACGAATTTGTGCCGACGCTGCTGTACTTTGGGTGAGTGTGTGCCGACTTTGCCTACTTTGGGCGGGTCTGTGACCTTTCTGTTCTACCTTGAATGAGCTCATGCCAATATTATTCTGCTTGGGGTTCACTTGTCCCATTGTGTTTAACTTGTTGGCGAGTTTGTCCCAGTGCATTGTCTTGTATACTTTGGCTAAGGGCGGCTCTGGTTTTCCTTTCCTCTTATTTGTGTCGCCACCCTGTACACCGTGTACAGTTCCGAGCAGGTTTTCATCCTTGGTGTTTGCGCCCGAAAGAGTTCATCTGTATGTTTATTTCCTTCAGGTGAGTTTATCTCTGTTCTGCCTGACCTGATAGTTACATCTTTTTTGTCATATCCGTCGTTTTTGTCGTTAGTGATTAAATAGTTTGGGAGTATCAAACAAAATACACTTACGTACATTCCGAACTCTTTTTTGAAGAAATAAAAAACGAGAAATGAGTTCCAAGCCGTTTGGTGTGAGGTTAGTTTGTTCTATTCTCGAAGCGTTCTAGGATCTGTTTTTGTTTCCCATTTAATCACTGCGCCGTCGGCTATGTTTATATGGATGGATGAGTTTGTGGCGAAGTAATCAAGTCAGCCACATTAATGCTTACCCGTTGCTCCTAAGTTGTGTACTATAATTTCGTTCTGCTAAATTATGTGCAGCGAATATTAACATGGCAATGTCGTTTAGCAACTTATAGGTTCTAGGTGCATCCAAATGAGGTTCTGGAGTTTCATCCCTCATACCATCTTCATTACTGCAGGGAGTGAACTTCGTGACTGGTCAAGGATGTATCAGACAGTTGTTATTTCTCGCTGCATGATTCTCATTTACAAATTGAGTTTGATGAAAACAATATAACAAAATTTATCCTGACATTTCTTTCTCAACGTTCTGCTACTCTACCCCCTCCCCTTCTTACCCATTCTTCCTTCTCTTCAGCTACACGGCCATCATCGTCACCACATTCTGGCTACTTACGGGCACCATCGGCTTCTGGGCCGCCTACACCTTCATCAAGAAGATCTACGGCGCCGTCAAGATCGATTAGGGCGTGCCGCTAACAATGCTACAGGCCCGGTTAGGACAGGTGATGGAGAGGATATCGAACACATTGGGCAGCAAGCTGTTGCTGAGGTAACGAAACTTGAGGATTCATGTGTTGAAGAGGAACGCATGTAGGCCATCAGCTGAGCAGATGATCGCTGGAAGGAGGACTAGTTGCCCTTGTGTGTTGCTCTTCATAGCACGGGTGCGGGGGTTCTCGGAGATGCCGCGGTCGACCTGTCACGTGCTTGGCCTGGCGTTCGAGCCTCGCCGCCGGGCGCTGGTTGCTATGGCAGAAGCCGACCTGGCTCGACTGTCGATTTGGCGTCGGTGCTGCGGCAGTGATGAGGCCCCCGGTCTGCGGTCGTTTGATGGAATCCGCCAGCCACGCTCCGGCCGGGTGACCCGACGGCGCTGGCTCCAGCGCCTGCCAGTCCTCGGGCAGACGGAGTCTCCGTCGCTAGGCACCGTGCCACCGTGCCACCGCGGCCGTGCCTGTCAACGTGCGTCACAGGCTGGCGGACGTGCCGACCGGCCGGACGTCATTCATGACGACTTGGTGTGAAGTGGAGAGACGGGCCCGGCCGGTCTCATAGGCTGACAGGCAAGGTGTCGGCTGTTTGCCAGATAAAACGCTGTAGAGGGGGCGCTGGTTGTGCCGGAGACCGGGCGGGAGACGAGTGTTCGTGGTGGAGACACGAGAGAGACACGAGGTCAGGAGACACGATGAGTGAGATCAGGAGGCACGCTATTGCCGACAGTGGTGACGGGTGCGGGCGTTTGTGTTTGTGTGTGTGCGTGTGCGTGTGTGTGTATGTAGGCACTGGAGAGTGAAGTGACCCAAAGTGGCCCGATGCCACCACGCGGCGAAAAGGTGTGATGAGTCGCACGCACGCGAAACTAAATTGTAATCGTATACCAGAGGCGGCGTGCTATTTGACGCGATGTTGGATCGTGTGAGAAATCCGTCGGGCGACGCGGAGTAAAGGGCACAATGAGTCTTATAGTTGTTACTGATTATGTTTTTCACTATGCTTGTGTTTGGAGTCTGCGAGACACAGGGTGTGGGGGTTTGATATGGCCGTTTGAACGGACGGCGCCAATTCCATCTCGCGCTGTTTTTTTATGGCTGACCACGTGTGTCGGTTCGTCTGTTTCTGTTTCATCGCTTGTCTCTGTACGAGTTCGTCGTTAATCGCTTGACCGCTGGTTTATTTAAGAGAACGCGGAGGTTCGAACATGTTATTGGCTCTGAATAAATTCGCTTGTGAAATAGGTGTCTAGAAAATGGGAACGATTTGAGACTGTGGAATTGAAACTTGAGCTGATAACTCTAAGATGAACATCGTTAAGCAATGTCTCAAATTAATTTGAGAACTGGGATTCGATGGTGAATAAGAACCTAAAGGGTGGAACATAAAAATGTTCAAATCATTTTTGGCATAGACTTCGATATTGAGGAAAATGTGCATGATTTTAATTGCATTTGATCTGCTCCGAATTTAATTATCTGTACACTGGTATGTTTCTTTTATTGAAATAATGAAATAATTTCTTAACTGCAGGTGTATTTCTACGACGGACATATTTTCCGTGTAACGCGCGGCTGTTCAGTTATCGGTAATACAATTTGCGAACCTGTGCATTGTGCATCTCCGCCGCGGCGGATTTAAGTGCGAATCTGTCAGGGAATTGACCCAACCGGGAGCGGGCATGCCCGTTTGATTGAAGTTATCAGTTTCCAACCATCGGTTTGAGTTGCTTTCACACTCGTCCACGCATTTTGAATGAGCAAACTACCTGCAATTAATTCCTTGTTACTCATGCGAGACTCGTGGAAACTTAAACGAGTCTGTGGAAGTGTTGCGTGTCATTTTGGCTCGTGTATGGTTGCGGGGCCATCTCTCCACTTGCACGCGACAACTTGACCTGTCACCTGACCTCGGGCTCAACGCAGATGGGACCCACTAAGCCGGCGTACGCAACGATGTCCACATACTTGACCCAAGAGGAATGTGTGGGCGATCGTGAGCAATGCTGTGAACTCGACTACCCACAAACTAAGAAACAGTTTAAAACTGCGGCAGATGACTCTGGATGATAATGACAATGACAAGGCCCTTTGCGGACGCCTGATCAGGTGAATCCCCAATAAAATTCGCGCTTCGGACTGGGACAAGGTCCGCAAAGCAAACTACGCTAACTGAATATCCGATGAAAGACGAAATGTGTTCATCGGGAAAAAACTCACTCGTAAAAAAAAACTTCTGATACTGCTCCGCGAAACGAAACATGCCAATTTGTAGATAATTCAATTTTGCTCAGAGCTAGGTTGATCAAAGTAGTTCACACCGTCTTTAATATCATCTTAGATGTAAAAATTAAAGTTTCAGTTTTATATTCACCCTTTACGTCGATAAGTACCTAAATGTTCGTGCTGTTTTCAGGAAAAGTATGGTTTCGTAACTGCTTTTTACGTTTCATATTCGTTTATGGCAGCATGATTGCCTTCCTGCCACGCCCCTTGCATCATAATGTCGCGATGGTAGACGGCAGGGGCGTCGCCACGAAATTTTGAGTGGGGGCCAGCCAGGCATGCGGGAGAACCAGCGAGGGGTCGGGGGGGGGGGGGCGCCATAGGGCTGATATTAAAATACTTCGAAACCTGGGGGCCGGAGAGGGTATTGATCGAATCTGGGGGGCCCGCCAAACCCCAACCACCCCC
>JARFNZ010136917.1:0-10788 GCA_031763405.1 Balanus nubilus
CCCGCATCGTGTTTTCCGCTCGTAAATCAGAGCATGTCTCCCCACTTCTTGAGGAGCTGCAGTGGTCAGCTATTGACGTGCGGGTATGTGAGCGGGACATCGCTACGCTTTATCGGCTGTTCAATCACCTGTATGCACCCCGTTGCCTGCGAGATTCAATAAGTAACCGTGCAGTGACGTGTCCGTTAGGGCCGCAGCCGCTGGACAGCTGCAGCTCCCCCGTGTGCGCACCGAAATGGCTAGACGGTATTTTTTATACCGGGCGCTCTCACTGTGGAACACGGTTTCTACACGTGTTAAATACGTGTCTACACGTGTCTCCCCTTAGAATATTCACGACAGTTAACCCTCGCACTGCCGAGGGTTCTAGCCGAACACCGTCTGGCGAGGGGCTGGAGGGTGGGTGGGGTTGATTTCCACCCCGCCCCCCTAAGATCGCGAAAACCACGCAACGTAATGACACTTGCGGAAAATGGCGTTAGATAGATAGTGACAAGGGCTAAAGAAACTAGTGAGCTCATTTTCGGGTCAGGTCACTATTGAGGTCACCAGAGGCCACCGAAGGTAAAATTTTGACATATTGCGAGTAGCTGGGACATTGTTTCAGAAATCCCTGATTATTTCGGGTACTAAGATAGCTAGAAAGAAAAGGAAAAAACATTCGAAAGCTCTTGAAATCCCCTGCCGTGGAAATGTAGTCAAAGTCACCGGCGCGGTGTAGGCTCCAGAGGTCATGAAAGGTAAAAAAGGAAACTTTTCCCAAAACAAAATTTCACGAATAATTTTTCAACTATCAAGAATAACGCAATTATTTTGGCACTATCGTGTTCTTCTCGTCGATATAAATCGAAGCACATAATTGTTGCCCTGAAAAGGTCATTTTCAAAATTTGACCTAAGGTCAATGTCACGTGATGACCCAGGTAGATCACATTGGGTCATGTTGCATATGATTCGATGCGTCTTGATGAGGCAAACACTTTGGCATCGTTTTCACGCCTCTAACTCCATTCTATCAAACGTTATTAGCAAAAAAGTGTTTCTGACCTCAGCTGACCTCGGATGACCTTGTACGAGGTCACTGATCAAATATTGCATCTGCATGATCAATAATGACCTCAGATAACATGATTCTGAAAGAATTGGACTGATACAATGTGTATCCTTGAAGTAAGAAGCATTTTAAGATTTCCCCATTGACTGAATGGGGATTGGGGAGGTCACAAAAATGACCTGACCTCAGGTCACCGACATCAAAACTCCGAGACATGTAAGTTGTAGGTACTGATGCCCTTAATAATTGCTGAAAGTTCCATATCCATTAGTCAATCACTGTGACTATGGCACATCTGCAAACATTTTTGGAGGTGGGATCACGTGACCTGGACTGGTGACCTGACCTGAGATGACATGGGGTCAAAATTATCACACAATGCGCGTAATCAATTTCCAAATAGGTGTGCAAATTTTGTCGGCAAAAACTGCGCCAAAGTTCTCCCGAATGTTGGGGTAAGGTACTATATGAGTATAGTTCTCATACTAAGTAGGTACGGTTTAAGATCAATGTCAAGTCACAAAAGCTCAGTATACCTAAAAGCTCATGTTGATGTGACACATGTTTTGTGGGTCGTTTTAGACGTAGAATTCGATGAGGACGACGGACGTTTCTTTTGTCATCTTGAGTCAGTTAACTGAAGGTTATAATAAGATCAGGTCAAGGTCAGATCAATGACCGAGTACTACTCTCATAAAGGAGGTGAAATTTTGGAATGAGTACCCATTAAAAATAAAATAAACATGTTCTCAAATCAGTCTTTGCTCAGAAAGCCAGCGGTGTCATTTGTTTTTCGTAAGAGGTCTAAAAATGGCAAAAATTGCACGCAAAAAAATGGCGTCATCAGTTTCCTCACATATAGAGACATTACTCGGTCAAAAATGATATTTCTCCGTCTCCGTCGACATTGCTTTGAAATTGGTTTTTAAGACAGCTAATACCTAGTCATTTTACATAAATTGCGTTTGTTTTGTTATCTCCAAAATTGTGATTTTGTTGGAATTTAAAAATAAATTGTAAAAAATTGAAAATCTGAGATAGCTATTTTATAGAAATCGTCATTTCACGTCTTCTGGCGTTTTTCATTTGCATTTTTCAAAACTGAATTCGGGCAAATTTTCAAACATTTAACGCTTTTTAGTCAAAATTTGTATGTAGTAACGTCTCAAAAATCAATATATATATATCACAAGTTTTCTGATTAAATCGCTTCATTTTTTTTCACAGATGATGCCAAATTTATGTCCGGGAAGGTATGCCAAATGTTGCGTCTTTGGCTCTATTGGTTTTTTAGTTATTTGAAGACATTTGACAGGGGGCACTTTGTCCCCCTCCCCCCCTAGTCAAGGGCGGGTTAACGCACAAAGGTCACGTTTGAGCAGGGCCTTCCTAAATTGCCATACAATAAGACAGCAATTACCGAGGGCTACAAATTAGCCACATCAATGTTTTAAAATTTCGATTGTTAAACCCCAGATAGAATATGACTCGAAAAAAGATATATGATGAAAATGTAACGAAGGTATCAACGTAACGTAATGTATCAATGTAACGTAATGTATCAACGTAACGTTATGTATCAACGTGACGTAACGTGTCAACATAACGTAACGTATCAACGTAACGTAACGGGTCAACGTAACGTAACGTATCAACGCGGCTATGACTAGCGTGGGACCTCAATAAACTGGCGTAGGTAATGATAGACGGTGACATGAAGGGATGACGTATGACATAGTTTTCCGGGGTCGTAATGTCCCGCTGCGTGACGAGCGGACGTTTGAAAGTTGAACGGCACTTCCCATGGAGATCCATCTAAAGCGCAATGGAACAAAACATACCGATTGAGCGACTTTGACTCGGATAAAAATTCATAATTTCAATGGAAGGATATTTATTTTCCCAACATGTCTATTGTCTATCTGCCCAAATGACAATTGATATGGATGGCTGAGCATTTTGTCAAACAAAACGGTGGTGGATTTTTTATAATTTGTTTAATGGAGGAAAATGCAGTTCATGAGGGCATGACACTTACTTAATATTGCTAAATTAATAGTTTCTCTTCATTTTGTGAATTTTGATTTTTAGATAGAATTCAGATTTAATTAATAATATTTTTAATTTTTATTTTCTCCTCTCCGTGTTCTTTCACGTAACAATTTTAATATAATAATTAACTTGTACTCGTCCCTCATCCACTTTGTTACCTCTCCCAGCGAGCTGCGCTGTTCTGCTCTGGCATCCGTTCACCCCACCCCATGACCACAGTTCCCACACAGTGATGACGTCACCCGCCGACCAATGACGTCACCTGACGACCGATGACGTTACCGGGCCTGCAGGCTGCGCGGTGTGGCCGGCCAGGTCGGCAGCGGCGGCGGCCGGACAGTCGCTCTCAGTCTGCCAGGCGGGGGAGTGTTCGTTTCCGGCCGCGGTGTCATGTCTGAACCATGCCGCGGTGACGACGGTTTCAGCTTAGGAAAGGTCGGGTTTTAGCATGGTGGTTTGAAGTTTGTGAGAGTCTCACTCTGTGAACAAGCGACTCGGTATTTTAGTAAACACTTGGGCAAATTCCGAGACGGGAGGAATTTTACTCCGGGCTTTGTCGTAGCTCATTCACGTGGTTTTAACCCGCGAGTACCTCTGCCGCACGCTTGTCCGTTCGTGCTCGCGCCCCTCAAAAAGCTACCATGCCTTCGGGCGGTGTACGGTTCCACTATGTGGTACCTCTGGTGATCGCTTACGTAGTGGCCCGCTCGGCTCTGGCTGACCTGGTGAACACTACCGACCCGACCGTGGAGTACGAAGTAACCTCCACGCGGCCGGCTCCGCACGTGGTGCCCCTGGAGGAGCACGTGGCGCACGTGGCAGCGGCACACGTGGCGGAAAATGTCAGCTCGGACAGCGGGTACCACGACCCGCTGTTTGGACCGCATGACCCGAACAGAGTGTACACGCACAAGGAGAAGAAGTACTTCCAAGTCGGCGTCATCGACTTCGAACGGGTCCGCACGCCGTTTGTGATTGGATCGTGGATTCTGGCGGCCAGCTTGGCCAAAATCGGTGAGTGTTCGAGTTTTGACTTTTGCGGCACAGTGCATGGTGGGACTGGGGGTGAGTCAAGGTGGGTGGTTGGAGTCTCTTTCGTGGTTCTTCTGCAGTGTCATTGCTCGCCAATAATGGCGTACCTATATTACGTTACAATGAAACAAATATTATCGGCTAGGGACAATGATTATTAAACCGAGGGTTGAATTAGTACTTAATTAACAGGGGGTTGAATTAAGAAATTTTGGCAATAATAATTAATAGAGTGTTGAAAGAGACACTAATTAACCAGTTATTGAAAAGCAATTATGAATGTGCACTGTGCAGATATTAAAAATTTGCTGTTTATTGTGACAATCAAATCAAGTAATACCATGTATGATAATGAGTTACAGAAAAGAACATTAATGACGCATGAACCGCACCTATGCTATAACTTTGAATTGCATTTTATTTACTAGACCCGGGGTTCACTGTTTGTAGGTACCATTAGTTTCCAAGGCAATGAGTGCACCTCCCAACCCGGATATATTGAACGTTCTGCAACAGGATACAATGCAGAACGAACCGCTGCTGCAAATACAATGTAATGCACTCAGTTCCTTTATGGGCTTTAATACTCGTCTGCACGATTACAAACGTGATAGAGTTTGTATATACACCTATCTCATATGCCAATTGGTTTAAGAATTGATAGTTAGACGATTACGTATAACATCGGTGTATAAATATGAAGCGCTAACTATGACAAAGTTGTGGACGGAGGAAGTTTTTTCCGAAGTTTGTGAGCTCACGGTCGATGTTTCCTATTCAATTGGTGGTGCAACCCCGCAACCAACTTTGAGTTTGGCTTTGCCAACTTTGTTTTTCCTCCACCCAGTTTTGTCGGATTCGAATATTTCCTGGCTTAGAATGATTATTTTTCACATAAACCACGTGCAGTACTATAATTTTTGAAGGCTTTTTCTAGTGTTGAAATGGTCATTTTTCGACTGCTTAAACAATCAGCCAACATACCATGTAAACAATTTTTTCTGAAAAGTTCACCCATTGCAGCTATGCACTTTCCAAAGTCAATGACATTTCCTAGAAGAAGGTAAGAGACTTCATTATTTTGCATTGCATTGTCATTAACTTGCCAATAGTCACGAACATGGGATAGGTGATTGAACTCTTTATATTCATAATTTAAAAAATGATGGTGATTATTTTTAAATACTCTTCGAATGAAGAATCTGTTATTTTAGAGAAAGAAGACTGAAGCAACATGAACCAAATCATGTTTTACTTTGGCTTCACGTTATACGTGGGAGCACCCTCGCTAATAATTTTTTACTGAATCTTATTTCATTTTTGTGTAAACGAACCCCAGCCCTATAACGTAGAGTTCGCATTTCTGTGAAAGAGTGCTTAGGTTTCAAAGTTTAGATCACAATGTTTACGACATATAGCCTCCATGTACCACTCGACGGGAAAATTACCAATAAATAATTCAAAACATAGGTGGAAATCATCGACCATAATCGTGCTTCCCTAATGAAGCAGACCTGTCGTTACGTCATATTTGCAATGGAAGCCGTTTCATCGTTGCCACACCGCAGTGACCTGTGACCTCTGACTTGTGACCTCTGACATGTGACCTCTGTCCTACGAACCGCGACCCGGGAACAGGCCTGACCTGCTTGGCTGTGCGGTCTTCGGAACTGGCGCGCTCTCGGTGACACGGAAATTCAGGTCGGCTGTGGACTTTAGCTCGTGACTCGACAGGATTGGGATCCGCTCACCGCGGCTCTTCGTCCCCGATCCACAACTCTGCCGTCGAGTTGTTCTCGCTGCTGGTTTACCGGCTTGCATTCACAGTGCACGGCTACAGTGCACACTGTAAGTGTACAGTGTACAGTGATTGTAAATATTATATTAATTTCTTTTTGTTAGCAAAAACTGCGGGTTTAATTAGGTAGGTACCAGAACAAAGGAAGGGTAATGGCTGTAACAGGTTAGTATTAATGCTCATGAATGTCCTGAAATATCAGCCAAACCTGACATTATTTGCTAGTCATGTGCGACCTAGACCCTTGAACATAATAAATAAATCGTCCCTGAGGTTAACCTTAACCTAGCTCTGCGTCTGGCGCTCCACTCGTGACTCAATTCTATTTAGATGACTGTAAAGCGAACTTATGATCATAGTTTGCTGCCCGAGCAGGCGATATATGATCATTGCATTCCTCGCAGATGTGTGTCTACATCTTCGGCCTTGGTAAAAGTGGCCGTATGATCTCGTGATTCCTCCAGTAAGGCAAACGGCGTTCTTGCAAGGGTCCGTGCATTAGGTTGCGTTCCACCATTGCAAACCGTTATTATGTCTTGCAGTTACTTCACGATCTACGCTTGGTTAACGCTTCGGTGCCCTTATGCGGCTGAGTTCGTTTCGAAAGTATTGCGTTATTATGCAGGTGCGGAGCAATGAAGTGAAATTATATTATGCCTCCTGGGTATAATCATAAGAATTTGAAACACCGCAGTATAGTTGAAGTTGACGCTGTTTTGTATACTTCGAAGTAAACACTGAACCTGAAGTGAAATGGAAGATCCGCTCTGGCTCTTTGTCGATCTCCTTTCCGGATCGTTCTGCTTGTAGTCGGAAAGCAATTCATGTTTTTGATCGCTTTTCCTTTATCATTTGATTGTCAGGCCATAATCCATCGGCTGAATGCCTCCTGGTGCCGTCGCATGCTCGATGATAGCTCGCTGTTGCCGCAACATAACAATTAAAATGAACATTTCCTGACAGCACACTGCACCCTTAATGTGCGTTTGCATGCCTAGAGAAGAGCTACACACGTCATATGCACACACGTAATCGTTGGCTATCGTTATGTTCGCAAAGCACTAGCAGGATACAGGGTTTTCCGGCAAGGAGAGACGATTTAGATGTATTGTGCGGGATGTCTTGTATTCTACTTTCTAGACTATTCTGTTCTAGATATGTTTTACTAGATGATTGTACATACCCATAATGCAGGAAGATCAAAGCAATGATCCTTTGTTTGTTGTTATTATGTTCACTGTTCTTATAAAGTGCGTAACATATTTCAATATGGTACATGGTTGCGAGTGGCCAGGGCAGAAACAAAGAAAATGAGCCATTGAAAGCGAAATTCCCTCATCATTAGTTGAAGACTACTGCCTTTTCCTTCTTTGGTAGGTAGGTGCTAACTAAAAAAGTACATGATTTAATAACCGATCTTAATTCAATTTGTTTCGGTTTATTCAATTTACTGTTTTCGATTTTTTCCTCTCCATGTTCGGATACGTTTTATTTAGTGACAAGATCTTGTGCATCTTTAAAATTTTCCGTCGAAATTATCTTTCCTGCTGTTGCCAATTGTGTTCCCCTGGCTCTGTGCGTCTCTCCCTGCCGCGCGCCCCGCCGGGCTCGCCGCTGTTCACGGCAACGGTAGGCGTAACCAGGCGTAACCAGGCGTAACCAGACGAAACCACATGTAACCTCGTGCTGGCGCCACACGGCAGCAGCTGGCTTTCCGCTCGCAGGTACTCTGAAGGTCGATTCACGTGGCTGGTTACCGTCTCTTCGTCCCTGTGTACGACAGTCACCCATGGTTCCTTCTGGCAAACAAGTCATTAGCCAGCAGTCACTAGCCATGTGCCATAAAGCATCCGTCGCTGGTCACCGGTTAGTAGTTATTCTAACGTAGTTACCAGTTATAAGCCAACAGTTACCGGTCGCCAGTTACCTGTCACAAGTTACCAGTCACATGCAACTAGTCACCTGTTACCAGTTACCAGTCACTTGTCGCTAGGCATCTGGTCAGCTAGTCACCTTTCAACAGTCATCAGACCAGTCACCAGCAATGACCAGTCAACAGTCGCCAGTCACGTGACCATTTGGTGGTCAGAGTCACCTGGTATCATTAGGCTGTTACTTATCATTATTACCTATCATTACTTATCATTATTACCTTCGGCCTGTCAATGTTCGCCTTTCACCATCTAGACATGTACCTAAGCGAAGAAAAAATAAATGATCTAGGCAGTAAAAGTGGGCAGATTGGTTATCAGGTGGCGAGATGTTAACATTTATATCTACCCAAAAGATGCATTAGATATGTGGAGTGGCATGCAACATCATGGGAGAAAGGACGACATAAATACAAAGCAATAAAGTTTTGTTGTTAATGCCACGAGCCAAGTGGAATCATTTTCCGACTAACAGTTCCTATAATCTGAGGGCTCAGCAACTGACTGTAATAGCTGGATGCAATGTGCGACAAGCGCCACAGGGCCGACGCGGCAAACTGCGAGCGGGTTACGGGACATACCTGACCGTCACAGCGAACGTGACAAAACTGACGCAAATAGACAGCGAAAACAGAATATGACGTAAGGAAACAAACGCCACTGATATTGTTTGCACATTCGACATCCAACGCTTACACGGGCGTCGTGATTTGCAACTTTGAACCAAAGAAAAGCATATCATAACCGGCGCAGGGAGCGAGACGAAACTGGCGCAGCGAGCGTGACAAACCTGACGCGACAATACTGACGCATCGGTGGTAAACGGATCGAAAGTCGCGAGAGAGTGGATCGGGCAGCGAACGGTGGCGGCGAAACTGCTGGCTGGCAGACGGTCAGACACCGGGCTGAAAGGTCCGCCGTCAAACGAGCAGCTGGCGCCTATACCGAACACATGGGTCTCTGTTTTTTTTTTGTTGAAGGCCGAACCGAACGTGATGACCTGTTTTCGTTTTATTATGTTCCATTAAGTCTTGGTTCCATTTAATGTTATTTCATTTACAGGCAGAAGTCTGAACAACTCGCTCCGTTGAATTCGTCTCCATAACCACTTACTGTAGGAAAAAACGACGATTTTCGTTCATCCCATATTCATCCTGTGTTAAAATTCAGTATAGGAACGATATTAGGTAGCATTACAATTTTGAACCATGATATGAACATATCATATATGCGTTCACGCACTAGCTCAAATCATCCTCCAGGCTCCAAAAACCTTCATGTCGCCACGTCAATGTCACTGATTGCGAAACACTCTCTCAAACTATACCTGCCGTCTTCATTTTCAGATCAACTGGTGAGAAACTAGGCCAGGAACGAATTTAATTATACGATTAACGGATCATTTGTCTGGTAGCGCCTCTGGCTTGTCATAAAACACCAAGAACGGTCACAAAAACGCGCTCGAGACAAACAACACAGTTAAAGGAATAACACAGAGGTGGTGGCCTCGGCTGAATGTTTGTATGCCTGCCTGCTTAACCTCCCCTTACTCCCACGATGCATTATGTGTCTCGGTAAAACGGCCTTGCCTCCGGGCGGCATGGCAGACGGGGCGGGTCAGGGGTCAAGGTCAGAGGTCAGGGCGTCACCACTGCGCCGGGAGTTGACCCTTGACCTCCCACGCGTGTGCCACGCGAACGAGCGTCGCATCTCCCGGCCTGAATTGTGGTGATGAGCGGACAGGGAGTGGAAAACTGATTGTGAAGGGCTCAATACTCGGCACCGGCTGAAATTTTGGTCCTAGTTTATCTTTGTGGTTATTTATACAAAGAGGTCTACATTAGAGTGGTTGGATTTACTTGCTTTTTTAAATATTAAGACATAGACACTGATTTCACGCAACACGTACTAGGTATTGATGATCGATAAACTGCTTGATATAAATTATTCCCACTCTTCTAATATAATATCTCCACCCAATTTGTAAATGATTGGAAACACTACTATGTGCCGAGCATCCGTCCCCCAAAAAGCAAAACACAAAAAAAGCAATTGATCAGCCTTGCTGGCAGCTGCTGTCCGTTAGCCTAGTATTTGCTGTACCCGTTGTTACTATCTGATAACCTGGTGGCATTTGTGTGCTGTTACTGCTTAAACAATGACCAGCGACATGACATAACCGAAAACTATCGTTTCAATATTTAAAAGATATCTTACTTGCAATTGAGGTTTTCTATTGAAAAAGAGCCTGAGCCGTGTTCCTGTGCTTGTTTTTTAGTGTTTGTTTTTGGCAATTGGCGACAGGGTCGAAACGTAGCAGAGCATTTTTGAGAGAATTTCAGAATACCTGTCAAATTCACCCGTCCAGGCACTGGTTGGGTCCGCTAGAGCGTGAAAAATCTTGGGTGCGTGCGGCAGCGCGGCAGTTTTGCCCATTATAAGTCAATGAAGATTTAATAATTTTTAACCCTATTCCACGAAAACGCGTCAATAAATTTCCGGAAATTGTTCAGAATCTCTGCGTCATCAGACCATCTGGTGCTGGTAGGCTCTACTACTTTGGAAAAAATACTCCGCTGAAAGTCAATTGGGTCTGCGGCATAAAATTTGCAACTCTATTGTTGCAAATTCGATATAGACCTACGCTAGCTTGAACAAAATCCTTATTGCGTGAGGCAGCGCGTGCCATTTACCCTGTCCTCCAATTGTAAGTCTCGGAAAATATTTTCAACTCTATTTTACCCAAACGTGTCTACATATTTCCTTAAAGGGAGTGTAAGGGTTTTTCCACTTTTTTGGAGTTAATGGTGCATTTCGACACAGGGCAATAAATTAAATAGTAAAGTTAAGTCATTTTGCTATGTCTTGTCTGTATGCAACTGAAAACGCTCTGAAAGTTAGGTTTGCGCTCCACGAGTACTT
>JARFNZ010136928.1:0-10788 GCA_031763405.1 Balanus nubilus
CCCCCCCCCCACCCAGCAAGTCGAAGGTGGCGAAATACCCCAGCAACTGCCGGGTTAACGAAAATTCGTAATCCTACAGCCAAAAAAAGAGGAAATAATTCCAACCCTGGACCTAACCGCTCGCTGGCAGGGTGCCAACGAGTGCCGAGCGCTGCGAGTAGGAGATGCTAGGTTTGTGTTCAATGGAGCCATTTCTGTTCGATTCTTGCTGTTTCTAATCTTACACCACCACTGACCCAAACCGCAACCGGTCGCTCAGGAATGCGGGAACTTGAAATGGTTCAGGACGAGATAAATAAGCGCCGTGAAAACGGCTAGTGAGTGCAAACGTGAAGGAAACGATAACAATGCGTTAGGTCTATGAAGTTGAGCAGGCCATAAAAACAAAGAGGGATACAACGAAGAAGATGATATCGGTTTTGTTTATTATAGCGCAGTTGAGACGAAAATAAAGCAGTCGTGTGCCTATATTTCCTCTTCGTTTCGTTTACCTCAAGCTCAGTGAGAACCGGGCCTAAATCAATTGAAGACAGACGATGTATAGTGACTAGGACGGGGGCCAGCCGGGACTGGCTGGACCGAACCGGACTCGACGAGGTGCGGCCTCGGTGCGACCTGGCTGTGTTCGGTGGGGCCCCGGTGCGTCCGACACGGCGTTTTTGCGGCACCATTGGCCGTAAATAGCGGGCGTCCAGTGGCGCGCCGCCGCCGCCGCGCCGCCACTGTCCGTTTATTGAGCCTTCTAAATTACCGCACTGCCACACTGCGGATTTATTAACAGGCCGGTCGACGGCGCAGCGCCGCTGAAACTTTAAGCGCAGCCGCCGGCGTTAGCGGCAGGCCGGGCGGCAGCAAAACAAGCCTACTGAGTTACAGCGCAGCAACGCTACATCCCAACCGACCGGCCAGCCAGTGCGGACCGACTGCCGGGAACCGGGCAAGATGTATGGCCGTGCTGGCTTCTGGTTGTTTAGATCCTCTGGCAGGGGTAAGGGTTGGGGGATTCGATGACAGATCCACCAAGCAATAACCTAAATATCGGATTTTGACGTTATTACTTCGTTAGGATTAGGGGGAGGGTGATGCAACCCCCTTGCCGATTCGCCCCTAAGTGAGCTTCGCAGTAAAGACGAGCGCATTTCTTGTGACGAGACGAAGCCAATGGTACCCGATTTTTAGGTCCTACATAGTGTTTTTGGTGACCTGAGGTTAAGTCAATGACCCTAAATCAACTAATTTCTTTTTTGCCGATAGAATGACTTCTAATCAAGCTAGAGCCTTGCTCTAAAAAGCAAGACATTCATTTGGGTCAGAGGAATGCATTTTTTACATTCAGGTCTCGGTTGACCAAAACTCCTTGTTAAAGATCAAAGGTCAACTTAGGTCATCTAAGGACAGTGACCTCGCTTGACCTGTAATAGATCATGACCTCATCTAAATCCGTATATGTGTAAATTAATGTAAAATTCGAAATCAGCGCATAAAAATGTCCTATAGGGTCTTTCATTAGAAATGTATTTTTAGTTTGCCCATTATAGGTATTTACGATGAACTTTGATGGGTAAAATTGGTACCATCTGGTCAAGAAAAGCTAAATTGAACGTGAATTTTGTGTTAGCAGCACGTGCATATCGTATATGTACTCCAATAAGAGAAGATAGTTAGCCACAAATAAGCTATCGCAAAACAGCAGCTAAACAACCCAGCAATTAGCGTGGCTCTGTTACCCCTCGTCGTTCCCTCACCAGTCACCTCACTGACACCCTTAGACTGCCAACATTTCCGACCCCTCGCTCTTGGACTAATTTAATAGTGACTGCCGACCCCACGGGATGTCGCTTTAGCCAACCATAAGATTCCACCAGAATCACTGAGAGACGTTAATGCGATGGCGAATACCCTTCCTCAGTCAATTGAGTGAGCCCATTGTGCGGCGCCAACGCTGCCGAGCAAACTGCAGTGCTCTGCAGTTGGCTCCCTTCGAGTCTCAGGTGGCCGAACTGAGGAATTGAGCTCGGTTAAAATGAGTAAACAGCCTGCCGCATTATATGGCGCAACAGGCGGTTTGTGCGTCCGTTCCCGCTCCTGTCTGCCGTCCCCCTCTGTCCCCGTCGGAAACTGACATGTCGCCGCAACCTAACCAGCCCACCGACACTCCCCCGTCGACCCCCTCGTCCCCGCCAGCACCCGCCACCCCCCGGTCAGGACGCTTCCCGGCCGACCCCGTAACTGCCGTCTTCGAGAACACCCGACCTCGGCGCCACCGACATACACCCGATCGTTTGCAGGTCGATCCCAGCCGCGTATCGTATGCGTGAGTGTCCTACGTTGGTACGCTGGTCTTGTTCGTGGCGCTAATGTTCTGCTACGTTTTATAGGTCCATTTAGCCCTGTTGCCTACAGGCATGCCATTTGGTTCCTCGTCTATGCATTGTCTTGTGAACATGTTTCCCGCAATTCACGTCCTGCGACACGCGACTGTCGTTTCATTTTGTTAGACGTTTGCTCGCCGCTGTCGCCCCTCGCTCCGTCTTGGGGAGGTGTGTGGTCACGTGACGGCCCTAGTAGTGGCCGTGGCCGCGAGGTGGCAGGATCGGCTCAGTCGTTGGCGGGGATCGGGAGCGGGGAGTTCGCTGAGGAGCAGATTGTTTCTTGTAAATTGTTTTCTTGTAACTTACAGTGCCTTAAATAAAGAGCACTTCCAAATTATTTGTTACATAACACGAGGCTTTACAGAGAACGATGTGGTGGTACACGACTGTGTTGTTTAGACATCGTGGCAGGCAGGAGTCACGTCAGATGTGCTGGGGTGACGTCATGCTGAAGCAGGATGAGAGAGGTGAAGAATATCTGGAGTTTCACGAGCGATTGACGTGGTGGAGCCACCTCGGACAGTCGTTCTTTCACCCCGAAGGCGTGGAAGAATAAATAAAATCCTGTGCGCTGCCCTGTTGAATGCTACAAGCGATTCGTCGGGCATCGGCCGGAGGGGATGATGGACGACAACAGCCCGTCTTAC
This sequence comes from Balanus nubilus, assembly GCA_031763405.1. Taxonomy (NCBI): domain Eukaryota; kingdom Metazoa; phylum Arthropoda; class Thecostraca; order Balanomorpha; family Balanidae; genus Balanus; species Balanus nubilus. The sequence goes on from JARFNZ010136928.1 coordinate 3,020, forward strand.
CTGGTCATCAAACACAATAAGCGACCCGACGATCCGATCTAGTTCTGCAACGGACCGTTGGGAATAAATACTATCAGCCAGATGATGATAAGTGTATGCGAAAGAGCTGGTATCAACGGAAGAAAAACAAAACATTCGGCACGCAAAACGTGTGTCAAGCGTGCCCTCGACGCTGGCTGTCCAAGGGAATACGTAGCCCAGCTGACGGGCCACAAGTCCGTCGCCAGCCTAGAGAATTACGCGGAAGCAGACATACAAGTGCAGCGGGCAATGTGCGGCATGGTGCCTCAACCAGTGGTGGCGGTAAGCTGGAGGAGACGGTGACCACCCAAGCGGCCACGTTCGTCGTCAACATCTCACAATGCCAGAATGTTAGCTTCACCACGAACCAAGGCCGTACAAGTAAGGTAGAACCGTCTGGCGATTCTAGCGATATCTCGCTTTAGCATTAGCGTGACGTCATTGGTGCCTTCCCTCTTCCCGACCGGGAGATAGGCATCCCATTCATATGGCGCATGGCAAATATAAGCGACGATGGCATTTATGATGTTTTCTTAGGTGTACTGCTACCGCTAGAAACCTCAATAAGAGGAATAGTTGAATCAAACTGATCGTTAAAAAACAGTAACTTTATGCGGAATGACCTTTATTGCATTCGTCCAGACATACGTTCACGGGTCCAAAGTCAGCACAGGTGACGTCCTCCGACTGACTACCGCCCCGGAAAGAGATGCGCGTGGACTTATTGTTAATTGCCGTTGGTGAGCCCTGAGCAGCAGCCTTGGTGAGCGGTGACGTGGATTGGAGGCGCGCTGATACCGTCCCGGGCCGTTAGCGGTACCCTGACGTACCCTCTGTTGCCGCGGCGGTCAGCCCGGGAGAAACTAATACTCTGTAGCATCAGGTTCAAGTTGCTGCGCTGAAGCTGGTCGATAAGTCCCAGGACCTAGACTTGAGGCATTAAACCGCTGATGGCCACACGGGGTTCAGATGCTAGCTGCCGTTTCTCCTCCCAATGCCATGCGCCCTTCCTCGTTCCCTGTTATGTGGAGCGCCAGCCTTGCCTGGCCTGGAGTCGGCGGGCTGCCGGGGTCAGAAGGCTGCCGACTGGCCGCTCGGGAGTAACCCAGCGCTGGTGGGCACGACCGGGACCTGCGGGTCACTTCATGGCTGACCTCACGCTTGTGGAAGTGGCCGATCTAAAGGAGCAGATATTAGCACCATCTCAAGAACGATGGCCACCATAACCGGTATCGCAATGCTGGTGACGGTGTCTCGGCGGTGGTCGTCTGCCCGCTGATGGGCCTGAGTTTTCCACGAATTGTCGGGAAGAGGGAGAGGGGGCACCTAACCAACCCTGGAACTCTGCTAACAAAGGGGTATCTAGAAAGGCGATTTCGAGTGGTTTCGGGAGCCAAATCTAAAACATTCCATAGAATTCTGCAAAACTCATCAAAATTCGAACCCTGATGGATTGGTAGTTGATATAAAACAAGCTTTCCTTTAGCCAGTGTAGATGTGTGGGTGGGGGGGGGGGGGTTGCCACCCCTCGGTTTTTCGGAAATAACTTGCGTAAGAAGCTGCGGATCACGACGAAACTTTCGGTACCCTAGAATTGATGAATGTTACACCCACGCTAAAGATTTCGCAACTGTGACCCCAATGACCCATGACCTGTGACCTTTTTCTCAAGGTCATGTTAAGCACAAATAGCGTTCCGTGACATCGTTGCTTGTAACTCGCGCGCTTCCTGATCTTTGATGTTCAGGCGTATGCAAACAGATGTTACCACGTGACTTCTATGACTCCCGATGAGGTCACGAACCCCTCATGTCAACCGAGGTCACTGACCTCTGATGACCTCGGGTGGCCTTTGCTTTCCAGAGCTTTCTAGAGTGTTTTTATGCGCTAATTTCGAATTTCACATTCATTTTACACAAATACGGTTTCAAATGCGGTCATGACGTATTACAGGTCAAGCGAGGTCACTGACCTCAGATGACCTAAGTTTGCCTTTGACCTTTGACCTTTGACTAGCAATAAATGTCAACTGAAACCTGTAAAGTATGAAAACGTATTGTACCGGACCAAAAGTAACGTCTTATTATTTAGAATGAGGCTCTAGCTTGATTAGAAGTCATTCTATCGGCAAAAATGGAATTCGGTAATTGTAGGTCATTGACCTGACCTAAGAGGTCACCAAATGACTCAGAACCTAAAATAGGGTACCATCGCCATCGGCTTCGTCTCGTCACAAGCAACACGCTAGTCTTTACCGCGAAGCTCTAGCTCAATTAGGCGCGAATCAGCAGGGTGTTGTATCACCCCCCTCCCCCTCCCCCTACACGGAAACGCAGTAATTTTGTCCTACACTGGCGAGGGTTAACATACGAGACGCTGGGAGGGGGTATTTACAGCCCCCTTCTCTTTTCCTGCGATATATCAGAAACGAGTTAAGATACCTACTTCAAACTTTACATGGCTTCAAATAAATACCTAAACCATATCTGCGTCTAATTTGGTAGCCACGTAACGTCAGATCACGTCATAGTGATGTCGCAAAGTCAAGTCTATGGCTGGGACTTCACCTTTCTGGACCTCTGAGCGTTAAACGTTATGATGAGTGAAGTAAGAACAGGACCTTGTGACGTCTCACAAAATATACGCCATGGTATGTATGTACATACATAATTGATTAACCTGTGGCCCGCTGGCATTCTGGATTTTCCACGACCTGCTGGGGAAGGGAGGGGTTCCCCCTCGATCTCAGCTCCTGTGGGACTACTGCGGTCTTTTTTGCTCATGTCAACATTGAGGTCACCAGAGGTCATCAAAGGTCAAATTTTCCAGTTTGCCACACTTCTTTAGGGAGCTTGATCCGGAAATCCATCGATATCTCGGGATCTATGATAGCTAGGAAGAAATTCAATCAATTGGAAACTAAGAAGAAACAGGCAATCGATAGCTCTTGCAATGTCCAGTAGGTAAACTTGTCTCGTCAGACTTGAGGTAACGTCAATAATTGAGGCTCCAGAGGTCATGAAATGTAAAAATGACTGTTTTCTCGGAAAAGTTTTTTGCTAATTACTTTAGAACTATTAAAGATATAGCATTTATATTGTATACCATCGTATTTCTCTCGCCGCGTCATAACGTTTGCATTATAACCTTTTCAGGTTAATTTGAAAATCTGACCTCAGGTCAAGGTAACGTGGTGACCCAAGTGGGTCATGTTAGGTCTTGTATATCAGTCGATACATATTGATAACACGAACGCGTTAGTGCTTACCGCACGTTTGTCTATCAAAAGGAAAAAAAACGTAAATGACCTCGGGTGACCTCAAATGACCTATACAAGGTCAATGATCAAAAACTTGCACTTGGGTCATCAATCATGGCATATTAGGGCATGATTCTGAATGAACTGGACTGATCTAATACGTAAAAAAAGATGTTTAATTTATACCCATTGGCTTATAATGGGCAGGTCACAAAACTGATCTGACCCGAGGTCACCGATATGGAAAATCCAAGATACACGATTAATAGGTACTAATGCCGTTATTCAATCTTAAAAGTTTCATATCTATCCCCAAATACTGTGGCCGTGGCACAACCACAAACTTTTTAGAGGTGGGGTCACTTGACCTCATCTGGTGACCTGACCTGAGATGACATGGGGTCAAAATTTTCAGGAAAGGTGCGGAAAGAATATGAGATGAGGGCAGGGGGAAGAGGAAGCAGCCGTCGGGTTAAAGCGTGCAAAAATTGCGACTTACAATTCCTATCAATGCTACAGATAATGACCTTGCATCTATTTTGCTGTGATATCGTTTGTCACTCTTTGAAATGATTTGAATTGATCAAGTGGCTGGAAAGAGCGGCTGAGACAGTTTCGGGAAAAGCTAACTAGGTCATTATGCCACTGGCAATGGAATAGACACCTCTGTAATAACTCAGAATTTGCGTACTTACTACCGCCCCCCCCCCCCCCCCAAATAGGTTCAATGGCAAGATGTGTCCGTACAAATATTGAGACCGTGGCGACGCCACTGGTCGAAGCTACACAGCGTAGCGAGAAAGTATTTTGTCACAGGTTCTACAAAACTGCTATCTCGGTTTAAATCCCCATGTTAAAGGTGAAATATTCCCTTGAATTGAACTGGGCGAAATATGAACATGTATGACGCTTAGAGAATTGATAAAGCTGTCATGCTATGACTAAATAATACGAGTTGTCCTCGTACTTTCGGAGATAAAGCGAGCTTTATGTTGGATGTGCTCCATAAGAGAGTCTTACCCTATTGTTCACCGAATTTTGACTGTAAGCAATTTGCTAGTGAAGATTTTTCCAGGAAAGTAAATAGAAGCCTCAATAGGATGGGATGCTCATCTCCAAGTAACTTTGATAAGGATAGATAAACATTGTTTACTTCCGCGTATAAGCAGTTTCCGCTCGTTCTTCAAAGGAGCTCGATGTGTAGAGAAATTCGGGCACGTTGTAAGCAGGTGTTCCACAGTTAAAGGTATGTTGCACGGTTGTATGTAGGAAGATCACCTCGTGATAATAGACGTTTGTGTGTAATGTGTGTATAATCCATTCTAGCTTATATAACCTCGTGTTAACGTACGGATTGAAAGACACTTGCCCATACCTTAAATTTGGGCTTAATTTGGTAAAGATGTCTGCCTGTGGTTCCAGCATTCCAGAGGGATTAAGTATATGTGCCAAGGGCCCCGGTGACCAATATCGTCGCTTCTTCTGGAGTTGCAGTCAGATTGGTCACTTCTGTGAGCTTTAAACCCGCCCTCGCCGCCTCGTCTGCCTCCTCGATAGTTTACGTGTGCGAAAAATTATATTGCTCTTTGCGGCTGTGTTTTTAGTGCTATGAGGGCAGACAAATTCTGTACAAAATCTGTACAAATTACAGAATGGGTGGTTTGGTTTAGCTTAATATGCATGACCGACTGAAATATTGCGAACAATCCAGCTGAAAATATCGAATTATATTCAGACAGCATAAATGAACGCTTTATTGGGCCAACTACAGATGCACCTACATCGTCTTCTATTTTTTTATTCGTCAGTGTAAAAGAACGTATGCGAGGAATGATTTGCCTTGAAGGCGTTGGACCTCCGCTAAGATAATGGTATTCTTGGAGTCAGTGAAAAAAATCGATGTGTATTGACGGTGATAGCCAGACGGAGTGGCATGAGCATCGCCACAGAGGGGGGGGGGGGGGACGGGGGACGTCGTCCCCCGGTCGTCCGGCTGGGGGGATTATCCCCTCCAGTTTTGGACAATCCCCTAGCAGCACTTTGTTCGTTTTTTTGCAGTTTTTAATGTCATAGGCATTTGAAGAAAAAAATGTACTACAAATCCGATTTGTTACGTATTTTATGATAGATATTTGCCAGGAATTTCAGTAGGGTTTCGACAGCGCGGCGTTCTGTTCAGTTCAGAACAATTTTATTACATCTTAAACATATATAACGCAAGAAACAATGTTGGATGGGCGCAAAAACAAACATTTAAATTAAAGCGCCTCTCCATGGAACTAAATTGTAATGACAAACAAAAGCAATGAAGACAATTAGAAGGCGTCGAAGATAATAAAAAGAAATTAGCCAGATCATTTATAAGTCAGGTCAAAATTAATGTCACAGAGGGTCAAATTTTCCCATATTACGAGTGGCTCAGACATAACTTCAAAAACCCTCGATTGTTTTGGGAACTATGATAGTTAGAACGAAACAAAAAAGTTATCGAAAGCTCTTGAAACGGTTTTCGCCATATGGTCTTCAGATTTGAGCTCATATCAATAGTTGATGCTCTAGAGGTTATCAAAGCTCAAAAGGCCTTTTTCTACAAAAATTATTTTCGCGAATTACTTTTTAACCAATAAAGCTACAGCAACGATTTTGACACCATCGTATTTCTCTTCGTGAACCTCAACGCCCATCGAGGAAGGATCTTCGAACACCAGTAAAGTGATGAAGTATGTACATACCTATAACAATTGCAGCGACAAACGTATGGTACAGTATGGAGCGCGCATAAAAACATGTTTAACACGCACTCTGGAGGGGGTCTCAGAAGTTAGGTCCCTGGAGGGGGAGGGCAGAATCTGCCCCCCCCCCCTACGATCTCGGCTCATATTAGAGCTAGAATAACGAAATTTGGAGGGAAGCAGGGGGTGTTGGTGATCTTTATACTGTGCAATTATTATGACTCTAGGTCAATATTTTAAAGGTCAAATGAGGTCAAATTTGTTTGTTTTTCAAATTATGGCCTAAAATCCGACCTTCATATTTTTCGCTCTAGCTCAAAAACTATGATAGCTAGGAAGAAAAGAAAAGGACAATCGAAAACCTTGAAAATCCCTATCGCAACAATGTCCTCAGATTTGACCTCAGGTCAACAGTTTAGACTGCATAGGTCATCAAACGTCAATGACCGTTTTCTAAAAAAAGTTTATTCGCAAATAACTTTTGATCTAACAAAGATAGGACGATACTTTAGCACCATCGTATTTCTCTCGTCAAGGCGTTTCGAAGCATATACATGGTGATCTTGACAGGCCAACTTCAAAATTTAACATCAGGTCAAGGTCACGCGTTGACCCGAAAAGGTCATGTTGCATATCAGGCGATGCGCCTTGACGAGACGAACAAATTGGTGCCTTCTGCACGTTTCTAACTTTTTTCTATCAAAAGTAATCGGCAAAAAAAAACGTAAATGACCTCGGGCGACCTCAGATGACCTTGATGACGTCACTGATCAAACATTGCACTTTGATCATCAAAAACAGCCTAAGGTTACGTGATCCTGTAAGAATTAGACAGATATGATGCGTTTTCTCCGAAAAGGAATTATCCGCATTTTCCCTATTGACTTATAATGGGGAAGCCAGGAAATTGACCTGACCTCAGGTCACCGAGATGAGAAATTACGAGATATACAAGTTGTAGGTATCTGTCCTCTTATAAAATCCTGGAAGTTGAAACTGATCCGTCAAAAAATGTGGTCACGGCATAACCGCGAACTTGCAAAATGGTAATTTTAATATGTCCGTACTTTGACGTGACCTGGTGACCTGACCTGAAGTGACCCAAGGTCGAAATTTTTACATAATTTGTATTATTGAATTATAGGCAGGTACTGAAAAACGGCGGCGCTGCGCTCTACCGTTTTTTCGCGATGCTCGCAAAACATAGGGGGACATATTTTGCTCCCCCCCCCCTCCAGAGCGCATGTTAAGCAACGCTAATTTCGTTTGAAGTGTTATGTACGAATTTGGCCCTTATACATGTCTCGAAGTGGCTTGAGCTAGTGATATTTTATTAAATCAACATTACCAAAGTACCAACCATACCCGCTCCTCACTCGACCTCCGGATTTGCCTCGCCCCGCTGCGCAGTGGGCGTTTTAGCCGATTTAGCCTCGCAAAACCTATCAACCCCTATAGCTTTCCTCCCTTACAACCTACGTCAGCGAGTAAGACCTCATTATATAGTCAATGAGTCAAGGAATGCATTGCAATCAGTAACAAGCCTGTTGCAGGTTTATTGCAACGCTGGAATTGCATGCAATACAGACAATTGTGGTAAATGTTGGTCCTTCAAATATCGCAGGATTTAAATGGATGTTTCGCATTGAGACAATTTCTAAGGTGGTGTTTTGCTGAGGGATCGTGTTTTAGTCCATTCTGGAACAACTTCATATGATCTTGCACACTTAAATGTTTATTCTAACAACATGCAATAC